>JAGDQP010006328.1:25706-72949 GCA_022664845.1 Lepisma saccharinum | reverse complement strand
TTCGTATATATAATTTTTATTGTCCCTTATTATGTATAGAATAATTTTGATTCTGTCATGGATTTGATGTAAGTTCCTTTCTCTTTGTTATGCGAAGTTCCTTAAGAGGCAGCGACACTTGGCTACGGCGGCCTGCAAAATGAGGGTCCCATTTAACATGGATTTTCACACATTTCTAGGAATATCATGGTTTCATCACGCTCTTTCGAAGAAACATGATTCAATAACCTCTTAAACACAATACATGGCATTGTAAAAGTAAACAAGTACTCATGAAGTATTTTTCTCTTAGAAATACAGATTACCTTAATTAGCAACATAGCAAGTGTTTCATGCACATTTCGATTATAATAATATTTATTTCGGAAGAGAAAATAGTAAACATGTCTTTCACTTAAGTAGCTTAACAATTCCTTGCAACATATTGAGTAATTGTTTTGAAACAACCTGATAAAATGTTGACACTTCAAGAAATGTGCGAAAATCAATGTTATATTAAATGCTTATTTTGAAGGCCTCCGTACCCAAGTACCGCTGCCTCTTAAGTTCGTACCTGAAAATATCTTATAACATGAGTAAATTCACCCCAATATCAGTTATGATAACTGAAATAGAAACATAATGCCCATATCAATTGGGAAAGTGTATCGACAACTGGTCCAACGTATAAGTAGATGTTTTGATTTTTTCCTATAAGCAAGGTCTCAGAAGTGACTTACATTCATAGGTGAACAAGCAAGTTTCCTGTCATTTCAAAGTTAAACTAACCTAATTTAATAAAATATGAAATCGGTGATTTTAGTGTAGGCTAAGTATCTTTACCCTCCACCTACGTTGTATGTCTTAAGGCTTTGCTTAGATTGTACGAAATCATTAATTTATAACCGACCTGAGTCTTAGATGCCTGAAGGCCTTAAATAAAATTAAAATTCAAATTAATTTATAACAACATAATTTTGGGGGTTGCCTTGTACTCTTATTTCATTCTCTAATGTATCCGGAGCGTTAAAATTCTTATATCATCAAGTATTTGGGATGCACTTTAGATACGGTACTTCCCCTGGTGCCAAAATGGCTCGATCAAAACGATCCTAACCTAACATAGCATTAGTAAGTAACGACTTAAACAATTTAAGCTTTACTAATCCGAGAACGAAACTCATGTAACATAACGTTTTATACTGTCACTGATTGAACGATGCGGAGGAGTACCTAAGGTCCAGCCAAAATGAGATATCCGAATTAGAATTTATTTGTGAACTTTATACTTGTTGGATCAGGTCGGGATTGAAGGAAGATGATGTGGGAAAGAAGTCGGAAGGGCCTAATTTCAAGGTACCATCCTGACAGCCTGCCATGACTGAAAAAATCTGGAAGAACCGCAGTCAGGATAATTGGGATCGTTCCCAGAACCTTCCGAATGCGAAGGCAAGGAATTTGATTTCTAGAGAGGAAGCTTCAATAAAATACTTATGAGTATTACTTTAGCTTACGTCGGGCGTGATTTTTTCGAACGAAGTAAGTCACAGGCTCGTGAATCGGAGGTAATATTATGACATTTTTTATATTACCATTGATATTTTGCTACAAAAATCACAAACAGTATGTAGAGTGAGCGATAACGAACGACGACGGGTTAGAAAAGCCAGGTTAGACAATCTTTTTCATTATATGCAAAGCATATCACCTTTAACAGACTCCACTTGTGACTGCTCTATTTATAGTTTGAAATGGAACGCCCGACATATACTAAAGAGACGCCTACTTATGAAAATAATATAGGCCTACATTATAAATAAAATATATAGTGCTATTTATTACACGCTTGCTAAGTAAAAAAAATTGCAATGTTTCTAAGCAGTAAATAGGAACACTAGCCATTTGACGAGTTAGCGAAAATCAAGAGAAAAAAGAATATGAGTTTAGAAGACCAGGATCAGATAAAAGCAATCAATTTCTGAAGAATGAACAAAGTCTATAAAGCCTATAGTGAATACAGAAGGTGAAAATTTTTGTTTATTTAACATTTCGTATGGAATATAACACGAATATAGTAAAATATTTCATTGAGATATTAGCCAGTGAAAATTAATAATTTCCCTCCAATAGCGTTCCTGGGCGGTATCACGTGATTTTACACTCGTGCTACCATCTGACGAGTTGACTCGGTGGACAAGTCTCTTTTGTATACTATGCACAGTATAGAAAGATTCGCTTCTTATTGTTCTGTGGTTTTACACGGTACAATTTTGGATACGAGGAGATAATGATTAAACTGCTAGAGTTTATAGTTGTGACATCTCAGGCTTTTAGAGTAATTATGCCACAGATATTTGTGAAAGTATAGCCCATTTAAAAAATAGAAAAGAATTAAAATATTGATAACAATGAATCTTGACGCAACAGAAATTCAGTTTATTGAATGCCACATTCTTCGACCAAGAGAATCTAACTTCTACTATGTTTCAGTGGTAACGAACGTGTCGTAGCTTTACTTCTGTACTTCAATAAAGATATTTCAATGCGGACAGACAAAAAACGTTGAAAATTTGCCGTCTTCGGTGATAAGTTCGGAGTCATATGTGTTGTTTTTACAATATTCCTGAGTTAAGAAGATATGTGACATTACACAACACTCCAAAAGTATATAAATCGCGATATATTAATTCCTATTTATACATATGGGGCAATTAGTAATACTGCGGTTTAACTACTTCTACCACAGAGCAATGGAAACGCCTCAAAATGCTACGTTTTACTTTCCTATAAGCATAAAATACAAAAATGAGGAGTAATGTAGATTTTATGTGATTTATAGGCTCATTTCATACAAGGTGTATAGGTGTGAATAGGGAGGGTCAGCTGTCTTAACGTTAGTCTCTTGATTAAAAATTAGTTCGTTCGATTAATTACCTAGCTCACGTATTGACTTGCACAGTTCTGGCTTGACGTCGACACTCTACTTACATTATGTCTACTGTTCAATGTATTTCATTATTTCGGATGCACAGAGCGTATATGCTTATCAAAATCATTGAGGGGGGATATGATTGCAAAGATACCGGTATCCTCTACATTATTTCCTTTCATACATATCTTGCCTGCAGCAGATTCGGTACTCTACGCACAAGAAAAACAAAGAAAATCACCTTAACAAAATGCATTGCACAATATATAGGAGAAGAAAGAAGATCACCTTAACAAAATGCATTGCACAATATATAGGAGAAGTAGTAGCTATTAGGTCACATCAGAACTTTGTCATATTTTTAAACATATTTTTCACGTATTTAGTACCTTTTATGGTTATAGGAATGCAAAAGGTAGCATTTTGAGGTATTACCAGTCCTCTATGGCAGAAGTAGCTGAACTGCAGTATCACCGACCTTTTTACACCTCCCTTAAAAACTTTGTTTTATATCTTTATACCTGTAATATTTTATTATGCCATTATGTATGTTAATTTCAGCATCAAGTAATAACATTTATATGTTCTCTTTGTCTCGTAATCCATAACCAAACAGCCGAATAGGAAAACACGGCAGCACGCTATATTGCCAGTAGGGGCGCTGTCATTGATTGTACGAAAAATCCGCTAAAAAATAGGACCGTTTCTATTTAGAGAACACAGCGGAGATAGCATGAAAAATCGTACGATCTTCGCTTTACACGATCAAAGAATGTAACCGATGAGATTGCATACGAGGGATCGTACGAGAAATTGTATCGTCTAAAGCGGCCTTTACCATAGATCTCATAATAAGCAGCTTATTATGAGATCTATGCCTTTACTTATAGTTCACGTTCTGCGCATGCGCGAGAGTGTACCGGAAGTCTCTCCACGTGTGTTCTGGGGACGGGGAATGGTTCTGAATATATATTGCTAGACTATATAGTAAGATATAGTTATCGCGCTCACCTAAGTTCGTGTGCGCTAAGGAGCACGTGATTTTGAATTGTGCCGCTAGATGACTCTGGCAACTGACTACCTTCAGTTACTGGTTCTTTCCTGTAGTAGTGTCCTATCCCGAGTACTGTAACTACGCCATTTTGGAGGTGTTTTTAGACCACACGCAATGCTTTTAAATGTGAAAAGCGTCACTTTTAGAGCAAGATTTAAGTTAACCCACCCCCTGCAAATTATGCATTTTAAAATTTAAGTTAGTAATTAGCATCCCCAAAATGATCCAATCTTTCTTTTTAGCATATAGATTGCCCGTTCTCTTCGTAGAAGGTTTTGAAAAAAGGGGCGTGGACAAAACGAAAGGATTTGATTTTATCTCTGTTTCATCGGTCCTGTTTATATGGGTACAGCGCTGGATCCCGTATAAAAAATACGATTTATTGGCACAATGAATAAACAGGATTTAACACAATATAGGCGTTTTTGTTTTGTCTCAAGTATATGATACTGTGCCGCTTGATATTTTAAACATTTTTATCACATCCAATATTTTAGTTTCATATGAATGACCTGCAAAAACACAAGACACAGAGAAATATTAAGAACTGATAGCTGAAAATAATTTTTATGGAATTTAAATATTAGTTATTACCTTAGTTTCTTCATTAACTTCGTTGCTAACGGATGCAATTGAAGGTATGGTTGAGTGAACAGGAAGTGTTCGATTTACGCAATTTCCAGAGAGGAGGAAGAAATAGTGAGATAGTATCAGAGAAGATTTTTGCCGAGAGGGGAATAATCCCAACCATCCCCCGCTACAAATCTAACACTGAGGAAGAAGAAGATGAATTAAATTACTTGAATGTAATCAACATTCAAATCATATATTACGATAAATCGTGTGGAAAATCCATGATGAATGGAGAGGGCTCAACTTACCTTGCAGGACCTACCGCTTTCAACACAACACTAATGATAAAGATGAGAAACTATATAGAGTAAAATTAATAAAAACAGTGAAAGAATATTTGAAATCGTTCCACAACTGTGCTGCTGTTTCGCAGAAAGGGGTTCCAACTGGTTTCTCACGCTCAGCGTTGACATGTTTTGAAGAACAGAAAATTCGCAGAACGAGAGATTTTTCTTTTTCACATAGGTTTCTGGTAAATCTGTTCTGCACCGGAAGTACGCCGATATTTGTATTACATGTTGAGAAATGCTGCTGAAAAACACCTTCCAGAAACAAATAGTACAACAAAGATTCTCCATTGTGTATTTAGTCCAATCGTGGCTAGGAGAAATAGAAAACAGAGAAGAATAAACCGGCCTGAAATGACCTGCCATTTAGGCGAAACGCTATAAAAAGTTGACAAAAAAGATAACAGATTTATCTATATAGCAACTTGCTTAAAAATATCATAGTTAAGGACATTTTAAAAAGTTTTACGCACGATAAACACGAAAAAGTTAAATATTTTTTTTGTAAAAAAAAAAGTCTGCCACACGCAAGAAATCCACCAATAGCAAAAAGAGTCGTTGATTCAGTTCGTAAAAACATGAAAGAACCAAATAACAAAGATACAAAAGAAAACTTTCATATATTAATATCGATATATTTGGCTTGTGAGAGACAGACGGACAACGTCACAGTGCGGATCCAAAATATCGTGCCTACAAGCAGTTGAGCTTAAGAAAAGCTTATTGGGGTCCACAATTATTCATGAGGCGCGAAGTCATTTTAACTAGAGAAGATGCACAAGTAGTTTCCACTGAACATACCACACATATCGGCCCAAATTTCCCAATGATCGGACTGTAAGAAGTAGGTTGAGTCAATTCACATGTTGGTTTGGCAACCGAAACCGACACTGTCTCGATTTAGAGAAATAGGTAGATTATTCCGAACTGTAGCTATCTTAAATTTCTGGAAATAATAATGCCATCCTTGTAGATCAGTTTTGCATAATAGTGTGATAATTTTGCTTAATACATTGGCTCAAATGTTTCATCAAATCAAGCAACTGATCCTTAAACTATAAGAACCGATGCCCCTTCAAAATTTTGATTGGTGACGGGCCTGGATTAAATCAGGTCTAATATATCTAGCCGTTACACGTTACCGCTTCTGTGTTTCTTTTCTGTAATCATGCCTTATTCGTGACACCTATGTGCGATATTTGCGGTGAGGCACTGCAATAAATAAATAAATATATATATATATATATACACAGGTGTGAAACAACAACATACCTACTTCACGAAATTGCTGATATGAAAATAAAAGGAAAAAATATAGACCATTGAGGATGCACAAATGCTTCGTTTCGACGCTATAGGATTCCGAAAGTGTGGGAAAATTAACTCTCAAACTTGATAATTCCAAGACCATTAAGAGTAGAACTGAGGCGGCATGGCACCCCAAAGACCTGCTCTATCCAAACTCCAAAATTATGGAATGGACGCGCAAGGGACGGCCCAAAGGAAGTAGGGGATCCTCAGACATTCTCTGGGGTAAATGTGGATAGAAATAAGTGCGATTAGAACGACTTTCCATAGGATTACAGATGATAAACAATCACTGGCATCTAACCGGGCAATGGCAGTCCCTTTTACTGATAAAAAGTACAGCAAATTCGCTGAAAACTATGTATTTTATTCCTGTTTGTTATGCAACCAAGTATTTATTATTAAAATAGTCCCGCAAAGGAATATGTTTAGTATATTGACTAGCCCGACCCCATTAGTTTTTGGCTGGCTACGAACCTGCCTTAGACGCATGAAAAAAAAATCCTGGACCGGCTGCGCCTGTGAACAGCTGCCGGTCCAGCCACCCTGCAGTTACATACTAGAAATATCGTAAGACAAATTTATTTTGGAGTCATTACCAGAGAACGCCGTAAATTCAAAGTGAACTTTTAGCAGAAAACCGCTTCGCACCTTTTTCATTTCAATACATCGGCACACTACCTGGAAAAACCATTACGTCAAAAAAACTACTACTTTTTCAGAAAAAAAAAAAATTTTTCTTGATACTTGCACAAAAGGCGCAATTTGCTGCATGAAAAAGCATTAAAAATTTGCTACGTTCTTCACAGTGGATTTTGAGGATGAATTCTGGCGTCGTTGTAAACTTAGATTCAAAGAAAACGGCCGATGAAAAAAAATTGTAACTGCGAAAACTCGTACAATTGGCAAAACCAAATCAACTTGTAAGCAACAATAATACCATGTGAATTGTCTGTTTAAAATCTCTATAGAATGGTGGATATTTATAACAACACTGTGCAATTCTTCCGTAATTACGAAACTTCCCATCGACACAATTTCTATGAATCTCAATTTGCATTGTGGTTCCGAATTGAATGGGATATTAACATAATGGATTATATGTGACGATTCCACAAAGCTTTCTGGTTCTCTTGCACTACACATTTATTTTTTCGACCAAAATCTCGTGTCTTTTTCGAGTCGCAGCAACAGTGTTATTCCATACTTTTATCAGGTCTGGACTGGACTTTTAAGACAATATCGAGAAGTGCGCGCCAAAAATACACATTTTCAAGTCCATTGGAAAGAATATATACAGAGTGACCCAAAAGTTAAGCAGCCCGTTCTTTCCTTGTACGTAACTACAAAACTAAATCACATGGAAACCTCGTTCTTGTTTGAAATATAATCATGTACATAAGCACATTTTTAGACTTTTAACTAACGAAACTTCAATCATCATTGAGGCACGGCTGTAAAAATGTTGCCAACCTCGCATTTAGGTCCACTGACAGCAAAAGGAACCTTATAATCCCTCTTATTTTGTGTCCAGAAATTGTATCTCAAACATGGTGTAGAGAGATGATTGTGGTGTCGTTGAAAAGGCCTTGGCTAAACTAGCTCAGAGCCGCCGGAACAGTCTTCATTGGTACAATAGTTCAATGTTGCCAACACATTTCTTTTCTTAAATCAATTGTTCAAATTGCTTCCACTGTTATACCTAATTGCGCCAAACTTGGTATGAACATTATTCGGCGCAATAGAAAGATAATACTGTGGCTTACCCCGTACCAATTGTCAGTGTTGCCAACCTATTTTATAAAAAAAAATAATGCATGGCCAAAATGCTATCAAGGGACCGGAGCCTTCACGATTGTTAGTAGAAACGCAGCTTCAAGTTGTTGGTTAAAAACAAAACTATATATCCTGCATTTTTTAAATTTGTTTCAGCATTTCTCGGCATCTCTAGTGTGTTCACATACCCGCTTAACGAACATAAGAAACTTCGTATGTGCAGGGTTATCAGTAATAAATTCGAAAAACGCAATCAGTTCAATATTAGAAAGAACACTGGCAACACTGTTGATGGGGAGTGGCACTGGAGGATGTGTTTTATACCTGTTTACTTCAACGTTCCATTTCAATGAAAAAAGATAAAGATGATGTCCAGAAAGTTCTGACAACTTGACTACACCCGGCAACTCTCGGAAAAATGGATATTAAATTCTTTTCCCTTTAATTATTTTCCTGTCAAGAACAATTATTTTCCTGACTTGCATAAAACACTTGAAATTTCAAGGTTGCCGGGTCTAGTTAAGTTGTCATATTTTTATAGATGTTTCCATCTTTGTCCTTGAAAGATGGGAACATTTTTTTTTTAATTCACTACTAATAGCCCTGAACAAAACTTGTAATCTTTTAGATATGGTGTTTCTTTCTTACGTTTGATAAGCGGCCATGTAGGATCTCTAGAGATACTGAGAAAACGTTGCAATCAGTTAAATAAACGAGTTTTATGCAAGCATATACAAAGCTTAATATATATCTTTTATTATTATTTTCCCTTTTCTTCCTGAGTTATTGCTTTTCTTTTCCTAGTTATGTTTTGGTTAACACTTTCAGTTAATTGACTTCTTTGTACTTCCTATTTCGGCTTTACTTGACTTTCTGCACTCCCCCTTTTTCAGCTTTACTGGACTTTCTGCACTCCTACCGGTATATCATGTCCTCCAATCCTCTTCTGTTCTGGATTACCCATTTCTGTATCAGCACACTTAAGCTTTCCCGCATTCACTCACATATTGAATTCCTGCAATCCTGCCTTCACCTAGGCTTTACACTTAAAGTCCTAACCCCCAAAATCCCCCTCCCCACCTTCCCGCCATCTGTTCGACACAAGCTTTTTTCCTTCTGCAGATACACATCTGTTAATCTGACCACAGCACTCAGCGCTCTCGCTACATTTTCACCAAGCCTTAGAACTCTCCATAGGGCTTCAATCTCTCATGACAATCCTAGTTTCCTTACCATCTCCCCCATTTCCAATATATACCAAACCCTCACTGATGCATCCCGTCTCTTGCTCAATCTGAGATACAAACACCTTTCCAAACATTCTCGACTTTTGTCTTTCTGCCCTCTCTCAAGGCTCCTATCTTGCTTTGCCTCTCTCTTCACCCTCCACTCCTCCCCTTCTGCTCGGACTGACTTCCCCTTTAATTATATGTCCTGATCCGACCTCTTTCAACAACTGTCGGAGTAACCTAACCTCTGCCTCAGAGATTCAAAAGTAACCACATAAATGAGCCCGCCACCCTAAGCCAACCAAAAATTCTAAATGCCAGCAGCCAGTTCTCAACCTTTCTTCCCGCATACTTTCAGCTACTGAACACACAGTCCTTTCGTACGGCCTTTCCGTTTCTCCTTCCCGCCATATTGAACAATCAAACCTACCTATGATTTCCTCACCTTTGCCCGTAACCTCAGGTGGCACTACCACTGGTCCACTCATCCCAGCGTTCACAAATTCCTTAATCCCTCTAGTAAAGACCCTCTCCCTCCAAAACCACCCTGTTGAACTGTACCTTTGCTTTCTTTCCAAATCCTGGCTTCACTGACACGTTCCAATCTCATCACCACCGCAGAACGAGGAGCTATCTCCAATCTTCGTTCTGATCCAGCCATCATCCGCTCTGCTGACACGGGATCTCTGACTAATGTGACTACCAATCCGAAGCCCTCAAATAACTTTCCGATCCTACCTGTTACCGTCCCCTCAAGGATGATCCAAACAAATTCTTCCTTAATAAAATCCGCACCTACCTTCAAACGTATGGACCCCATAAGGGGCGGTCGCGTTCCACTGTCTCTACACTCTGTCCTGACAATCCAATAACCCTAAATGTTACCTATTTCCCAGAATCCATAAACCTGGTAATCCAGGCAGATCCATCATTTCCAGTATTGGCTCTCCCACTGAAAAAATCTGCGCCTTCCTCGACCACCATCTCCGTTTGTCCAGGCTCTGCCTTCCTACCTCAAGGATACCAACCGCTTCCTCTCCACAATACATTCTATCTTTGATCCTCTCCAACCTGACACCATCTTAGTTACAGTTGACGTTACTTCACTGTATACCAACATTCCCCACACCCATGGTCTCTCTCGATGCCCTTGAACACTTTCTCGACACACTTCCCAGTCCTCGTAAACCCAGCACACCTTTTCTGCTTCAGCTAGCCCAGTTTGTCCTCACCATGAAGACTCGCATGACCCCTTCCTACAACATTTTCATGAGACGCCTGGAGACCCAATACCTCAACTCCACACCTCTCAAACCTTTCACCTGGCTTCATATATCGACATTATTTTCTTGATTTGGATTCACGGACAAGTCACTGGAATATTTCTGCAAAACCTCAACTGCACCTTTCCCGTCAAATTCACTTGGCCCTTCTCCAGAGAACACAACTTTCCTTGATGTGGATCTCTGGCTCAAGAACAATCGACTTGAGACAGGCGTTCACATCAAACCTACCAACAGTATGCAATATCTCCATTTTAAGAACTCCCATCCATACCATACCAAAGGCTCTTGCTGTCAGGGGCTCCCGCATCTGTTCCTCTGATGATCTGCTCCAAAATTATTTCAGTACCCTCTCCTCAGCTCTCACTGACCGTGGATATCCCAACACCTCATCCGTAAACAACTGGACTGTGCCAGAAATCACTCTAACTCCAACCGACCCCCTGCGAAACTCCCTCCGCTCCCAATCTTTTCACCCAGTACCACCCCAGCGTTCAGGCCCTCCAAAAGCTCCTCAAACTGGCGCACCCCATACTCACTGCGTCACCTGAAACAAACTTTTCCCGTCATTCCCAAAATAGTCTACCGCAGACCTCCGAATCTCAACACGATTCTCACCATAACTAGACCAATCCCGACCCCTCTCCCCAAACCTAGCAAGTGCAATAGACCCCGCTGCAGAACCTGTCCTATTTTTGATCCCAGTATGACATTCAAACATCCTGTCACTCACAAGCCGTACTCTTTCCAACGCTCTGGCAGTTGCAAATCTTTCAACCTCATTTACCTCCTACTCTGTAACCTATGTTCCGCTTTCTACGTTAGCGAAACCCAAACTCCTCTAATAATACGCAACAACCATCGCTACTCCTCCAAATCCAAATCACAATTTCGACACCTCCCCATACCTGAACACACTTCTTATCACGGCTGCACCTTTGACGAAACCTTTTGTGCCAGCATCCTGAATACTGACTCATCTGCCAGTTAGAAAAAGATGGGAGCAGACGTACCTCTATATCCTTTCCACCAACCATGAACTCGGTCTCAACTGTATGTAACTCCCTGCAGCGCAGTGTCTTCTTCTTCCATTCTCTTTGTTCCACTTTCATCCTATTTTTTAATATTGTTTCTTTATTCTCTTTTCCCCCTTCATCTTCTTTATTATTCCCCCCCTCTGATTCTTTAACCTCTTATTCCTTCACGAAGCCCCTTACCTACTCCTAGTAACCTTCGCACTTTCTTCATTTGGTGTTTTCTCCAACCCGTCTAGTCATTCCCCTGCCTCCATAACCTGGCCACACTGTTACCCAACATCAGTTGGAAAAATGGCGTATCCTTAACACAAATCCCGCGCCTGTCCATTTTCTCTCTCACTATTGAAAAAGCTTTTGCGAAACGTTGCCGCCTGTCTGTTGTGTTTGTGAAGTTCTTGTACGCCTGTCATAGTATTCTGCTGTGTCAGTATTCTTTTTTATCTTCTACCTTTTTCACCATCTTATATATGAGAATACCAAGACATGTGTACAGAAACTTTACAAACACAAACGATAATCTGTTACGTTTCGCAACAGAATTTTCACATGCTACGAGAGAAAATGGACAGAGCGAACAGGTGCGGGACTTGAGTTAAGGATACGCCATTTTGCCGACCTGAAGTGCCAAAAGTCATGAAATAGCGCGTGGGAGCTAGCTGGCAAAGCGGTAACATCGTGGTAAACCGGTCAACCGGGCGAAGAAGTTGCAGCGTGGACAGTTGATGGCAATCCGACGGGAATTATCGGCGTTTGAGTGCGAGATGGTAGTTGGTGCTAGATGAGATCATGCGATTTCGAAATCGTCAGGACATTGAACTTTACTCGCTCCACAGTGTCACGGGGAAACTGTGAGTATTGGATTCGAGGCATTACGAAGTATCAAGGACAACGCAGTGGCCGCGCACGGGTGCTGAATGACCGCGACGGGGAACGTCTAGGCAAACTCGTCCGGGCAAAGACAAGCAACAGTGCGTGATCTGACAGCAGGATTCAATGCAGGATGTCCCAGGAACTTGTCTCAGAGGTCAGCGCAGCGCAATTTGGTCTCTATGGGGTATCAAGGCCGAAGACTGATACGTGGATTGGACCTTGAAGGACTGGCAACGTGTCGCGTTGTCAGATGAGTCACGTGTACAATTTGTACCCGCGGATGGTAGGTCCGGGTGTGGCGCAGACCCCCATGAGGCCATGAACCCAAGTTGTCAACAAGGGACTGTGCAAACTGGTGGTGGCTCCGTTATGGTGTGCGGCGTAGTTACTTGGTATGGTTTGGGTCCTCTGGTCCGCTTGAACCGGACACATTGGCCGATCAGCGTTATGTATGTTCTACTGCTTGGTGACCATCTCCAGCCCTTTATGAACTTCGTGTACCCTGCTAACAATTGGATCTTCCAGGATCATAATGCGCCATATCACCGACCGCCATGGTGCGTGACTGGTTTCAGGAACATTCTGGCAACTTCCAACGAATGACTTGGCCCCCTAGGTCACCGGACATGAATCCTATCGAGAACATGTGAGATATTATCGAATGGGCTATTCGTGCCCAGGATCCTCCATTTGCAATAAGCACCGAGTTGTGGACGGCAATCGAGACTGCATGGCTGCACATTCCTCCAGCGGACTACCAGCGGCTTGTTGCGTCCCTGCCACGTCGAGTTGCTGCACTTCGCCGTGCTCCAGGTGGTCCCACACGTTATTACGTAGGTATCCCATGACTTTTTGGCAGTTAAGTATATATGTATATAGACATTGATAAGATTTTTTTAGAGGCGCAACTGAATTATGTTTCATTAGTTCAAGTTTTAAAACTTTCCTTATATGATACAGGGTTATATTTCAGCACAAGAGGTGTCTGTGTTTTAGTTGAATAGTTACGAAGTAGATGTGTCACGTTTGGACACTTAATCATTACTTACGTGAACAGCTCTTGCTTTAATTATGGCAGAGAATTCCTTCTCAACATTTCGGCTTGAATCTTAAGCCATCGGCTGAAGTTCTACGTAAAATATAGGACAGCTGGAGATGAAATACTTACTGGCTTAGTGTGTGTATAAATATGATACAAAATGCACTTCTTTTTCCAACTGTCGTCTCCTTCAATATCCAATTAATACGACGATTCAATTAGCAGTTGTCACGATATATTCTTCTAAAGATTCGTCTTGCGACTTCACATCACTATAAACTCAATCAACGTTGACGATATTATATACAAGCAAATTCTACAATGGCAAACGTAGGAGGTCAGCAGTAACCCAAGATGGCAGCACTATCTCCGTACATGTCTAATGTATTCTTATCGCTGCACGAACTTTCCTTTCTGTTCCTAAAAATTCAAGCCTAGAATTGATATGTGAGAGTTCAAACTTTCAGGGAAGAAAGTTCATAACCAATTCAAGAGCATGATCGATGCCGATTTTATTTTCGTTTTCCTTCATTGTTGAAATCGCTTCAGTGTTGTTGTGAATATCGAGACCTATAACAATGAAGCTCTTTCAATAATGAACAAACAAGAAAATTCAAAATCGGCATCGATCATGCTCTTGAACTGGTTATGAATTCTCTAGGCCTGAAAGTTTGAACTGTCTAGGCTTGAATTTGTAGGAGCAGAAAGGAAATTTTAAAATCAACCAAAAGTGTTCATGAAGATGTAAACCGAATTAAGAATGAAACAGAGTGAATGAAAAAGAATTAAAAGCAGAAATAGAGAACTGACACAAACCTAAAGGTACGTACAAAAACACACAGGAGAGGCTAAGCATACAGGGGAGAAATAAGTGAAAAACACACAGTAAACAAGCAAAGTAAAAGAATTCACCAACACAGGAAAAAGTATTCAAATAAAAACAAATCTCAAAACTGAATTAAGAAACTAATTTAATTGCTATCTATTTGCAGACAGCGACTTCAGATAAGGTAACCGCAGGAACCAGCACACACTAAAATATTCCAATAAAAGGGAAAAGTAAATGTACTCTTGTCTATATGTTTTGTGATTGTTCACAAATATCTGTAAAATTTAAAAATAAAGCAAATAATAATAAAACACGAAAACTGACCAGCTAAAAAAATAGATACTGGGCAACAAAGTGCTTTGCTTTTAATCCATCCCTGCGTGGAAAGGAAAGAAATGGTTTGGGGAACGACTGCCCTTGTTGGGTGGTTTCTGCAAAAGGAAAAAAAAAAAAAAAAAAAAAAGGAACATTGCTTGCCTTCACTCAACAAATATTAAGTAAATGAAGAGGAAGGGGCTGGAGGAGGGCTGAAAAAAAAACGCCCTCACCGCGTGAGGGCTGATCAAAGATGTGAGGATGAGGGCTGAGTGAAAATGTGAGGGTGAGTGAGGTTTGATGAAAATGACTAGCTTTGGAAGCAGCCGAGCACAAAAGAAGCTGACATCTTCGCGGATCAAATTTCATTCTTTAACAGGTGAGAAATGGTGTCGCTGCAAGGACGAAAATTCTATGGGCTGTCTATCTATACCTACCTTTCGGTTAGGTTTCAATTGTCCTTGAAAGTACCACTATTTTCAAAACAAAAAAAATACAGTATTTTTTCTCGATTTCGGAAACTTTTTTTTTCTCTTTCAGATTTTCCGAAATACGATGATATCCCTGGTAGACACTTCTAATGCACACTCAGGTGATTCCAATCGACGATACCGATGATGACGTCAATTTCTGATGGACTTTAAGTTCAGACCGGGATAAGGATACAGGAAGCAATAGTCCAGAACCTATGTTGAAAGCGCCATCCCGGCATTTGCCTGGTGTGACTGAGGAAAAAGTAGTCAGGATGGTCGGTCGCTGAGATCGAACCCACAACCTCCCGAATGATCCGCCAACGTTCTACCATTGAACTACGGCGGATCGGTACGTCATTGTTTTTGTTGCTATGTGCGGTAGCGAAAGGGGTTAAAAGGTGGAAACAAGCCGTAAATGTTTTATGGAAAATATTCCAAAATATTTTCGTAATGTCATACAAACTGGGAGATGTTTAGAAAGTGCAAATATTAGTGAAATTACGGCCAGAGCTACCGGAGTTCTAGTACTGATTCTGGTATTTATGTAAGTGAGTGTTGTATGCGGAACGGACTTATTTCAACCCTGAGTTGGAAACACAAACTTTTATTCACTATGCACGCATGACTACTGAAAACAATAACAGTGACAGGTGAAAGAACGCAACGTGGTACAGCGATTACCTTCTGCCGAGATCAATAAGGAAAATGCCTCTTATTGAGTCAAATACAATACACAAATCAACAAACAGCATTTTCTCCTGTTTCGACACCGAGCGGCCGAAGCTCACTTAGTAGAGCGTTGGCTCGCATTCGGAAGGACTTTTATGTAGTCACACCAGGTAAGTGCCGAGATGGTGCCTTCAACTAAAGTCCTCCCCGCATCCATTCCCTGGCCTACGGCAAAGATGTCATAAATCAATTCAATTCACTGTTTCGACGACAAATTTAAGGTCATCATCAACGTCATGAACTGCCACTGCTTTTAATACTTATCCATCACCCATCAACTTCCATTTTGATTACTTGATTAATTGGCCAACGGAAGATGTGACGTCATAATTGGTCCAAAGTTCAAGATTGGAAGCTGCTTACAACGTTTTCTTTCCATAAACTAACAAGATAATATGAAAAGAATGCAAAGAAAAGCGCAATTATAAAGTAACCAGGTCCTCTTCTTACACAGCAGGAACGCACCCTAGTGAAATAATAATATTAACAGAAAATCAAACTCACTTTAGATTCAAAGATCCACGATTCATTGGATATTCAAACAACGTTTCTTTTTATGATGCACAACGACTTACAAACAAATATTCTTGCAAAGCTACGACATTTGTCTGAAACTGTACAATGGATTCATTCATTGCCTGTGCCGTCATAGGGTCTACAGTATTTCATTGATCAATACAAATACAAAATAAAAACAACATGGCATCGTCCATTTCCTGTTCAGGAAAACAAAAAAAATTTTTTTTAACAGATCATACACCGACTGAACTTTCTTGGAATGTTCTACACTAAAAAAAAAAAACAAGTAGTGAAAACTAATTATCCAGTAGTGAAACACTTTCTGTACAGACTGCTTTTTAGCATGATGATATATACCTGTTTTTGTGTGTGTGTTCTTACGATAGTGTATTTATTGGTAAAAGAAAATAACCTGACATGGCATCAATTTGAACCTGTTAAGTTGTTAGAATTCCAAATTCCAAAACAAGTAATCGATACTTGTGGTAATCTTCACGTATTTTAATAGGTAAGCGTCATATATATTTACTTTCTTTTATTTAAATTTACGTTCGAGATGAATCAGTTGAAAACTGTTTACGACTTGGTTGACTTTACATTGTGAACCATTTTCATGGTAAAAGTGTTCCTTTTTTACCTTTCTAACTTTGGTTTCACATTTAATTTCTTCTTCGAAGTTTGTTTTTCTCTCTTTTTTTTTCAGTAAAGCTGAAAAAAAAAAGCCTATCATTAAAATATCACACAGTCATTCAGAGTAGCCATTCTTTTCAAAGGCTTTTTTTTCTCCACTGCATGCAAATTATTATGCCAAACAACATACACCAAACACTCAAACTCTCCTCTAGAGCCAGAACTGCTCAAAGCCACACTTTTTTTTTTTAAATTATTATTTGACAGTAGTTCGATGATTTTCATCACCAAAGTTCCATTCCACTTCACTTCAAAACCTTCTTTGACTGTTTTCTTGTTTTATTTCCTATCCTATAATCCCCAAACTTGCAGCAATTATTCTGTACATAGTCCATAACTTGTCTCCTGGTAGAAAATTTGATCATCCTGCAGAAGAATATCATTTCCTATCTTCTGGGCTGCGGTCGCTATTAGCTCGTTTCATTGACATTAAAGCGCGCTCCCGTAATCGACGTTCCAAGTCTTCATTGTTCTCTACGTCACTTTCAGAGTCCTGACAACAAACAAAGAAATACATTTTATTAATACAAAAAACAAATAAATAATATTTTATTAGAAGTTCATACATTACAAGTACAATAAAGCAAAATTACGCAACTAACCACCACAGAACATCCCTAACATATAGAATTGATTGGAATTCTTTATTTTAAAATCATCGTAAAGGCTCCAGTGCCTTGATAGCATTTTAGCCACAGAAGCATTAATTTTAATAAAACAGGCTGGCAACACTGACAACTGCAGTGCTTAGGTTTGGGAAAACGCTTGGCGCAGCTAGGTTTAACTGAGTGGAAGCAATTTGAACAACTGAGTATTTTTAAAAAAAACGGCCTGGCAACACTGAACTACTGCACCAATCAAGACAATTTCGGAGGCTCTGAGCTAGTCTAGCTAAGACCTTTCGAACGACACCTCACGTATGTCTCTCCACCTTATGGTTCATGATATATTTTTTGCCTTGGGCTGGCAACACTGACTAAGGGGTTCCTGGGAATCGGGAACTGCTATGGCTTAACCTATGGAAGCAATATTTTTTAAAAGGATAATTTTATAGAAAATAGGCTGGCAAAAATGGTAAGTGGGTTGCTTGGCAACGTAGTCTCTCTCAGTGTATTGTGTCGAGTAATGTTTATGCCAAGTTTGGCGCAGCTACGTCTAACTGAATGGAAGCAATGAACAATTCATTTTTTAGAAAGTGTGCTGGCAACACTGAACCACTCAAGACGATTCTAGGAGTTCTGAGCTACTCTCGCCAAGACCTTTCCAACGACATCTCAAGCATATCTCTACACCTTGCAGTTCTTGAGATCTAATTTCTGAACACGGACGGACGGACGCCATGAGCGGGAATAGAAGATCCCTTTTGTTATGGAACCACTGAAGCTCAAATCGTGGTACGCTATACTACTTCTGACAAACCATATCTTAGCAACTAATTAACATTCTTATTTTATATGGTGTGTAGTTTGTGATGTCCAAAGATTACTCTACTCCCATGTTGTGTGTACAACAACTTAGAAGAAAAGAATAGAAAATACCAATATTTCGGAAGTTTTTACTCTCTTCTGTAACAAAGTACGTACTTGCAGTTTACATAGTTGATCAACCACTTCTAACTACTTAAAAAAAAGGAAAAAAAGTTAGAACTTACTTTCACCGTAATAACAACGGAAATTGGTTGTTTATGAAAAGTTCGCCCTATATGGACGCCTTTTTCTTAAATAATAATAATAATAAATCACAGTCATATTCAATCCACCAGTGGATGAGACTTCTCCCCGAAGGGAGGAGTTGGTCTACTGCTCCCACGATGACCAGATGAGTTGGGAGAGGAGAGCCGAAGCTCTCAACTGTGATCGCTACTGTCTTTTATTGAAAGCAGCTTCCCAATTGTCCTCACGATGCTGGGTCAACACCGAAATTTTTTAGCCCCCACCGGGAATCGAATCCGGGACCGCTCGCACTGAAGTCGAGCGCGCTACCGACTAGGCTACGCAGGAGCTCAATAATAATAATAATAATATATATTATTATAATATATATATATATATATATATAGCTGAGACACTTATAAAGCTTGAACAAGTTTCATGATCAACCAGGCATTGGTTTACATTTTACGGCTAAATTTTTGCTGCAAAAAATTGCGTTCGCGAGACACTTCGGCAGCTACTGAAATTTTACGGGAGAATTAATTATCGGTGAATGAACTATATTGAACTACGCTGAAATTACGCTGACAGCATGCATATCTTGAACGAGTGAAAAAAAAAGGGGGGCAAAGTATGAAGAACGAGGTTGCGTGTGGAAGCAAGTATCAAAGAGTAATTGGACATCGTATCTTCCCTACTGTTTTACTATAAATTCCGGTCTTGATCTTCGGAAATTTCTATAGGACGCAGATTCTCTACTTTTAAAAAGTAATGCTATTTCCTGTGCGATATGCACGCGCTGTGAACAGTGCATTGGGGATATGGAGATAAGCGCTCCACATATTCTCGACCTACGGCACAAACTAAGCTGGGGTGGTCAGTCAGTCGCACGCTCGTAAGGTGCCCAGGAATACCAAGCACACACACTGATACTCAATTTGATAGGAGGCTGAATGCACCTCACAGCGCCAAGCATGGGAACACTGCGAGAAAAGTCTCCAGCGTCCTGGCTGGGATTTAAACCCGGGCCACCCGATTCGTAGTGAGATGTGCTACCGCCATGGACAATATGACGAGAAAAATGTCCAAATCCCAAATTTGGACCCTCATAACTCGTGAATGGTCAAAGTCTACAGCATAATACTGCACATGGATATTACTGAGGTCAAGCGCTATCACCATAACAAGTTTGGTTAAGATCGGATGTATTCTTTATTTCACGTACGATGTATTAAACTCTTTTAATGACTTTTTAAATCTAGAGAAGAGCGAAAATACGATGCTTCTTATTCGTTGTGCGTGCTATATAAAGAAAATTTACGTTTTTTTAAAAAAAAATCACATCAACGCAACTTACGTCTGCTTCACTTCCATCTCGAATAAGCCAATTCCATGGCGAGTTGAATCGTTTCGCCTCATACCGCTACACTCCTCGCAGATTCGCTGTTGGATACCTGCTTCAACACGCAATACAGCAAACTTGATCTCCAGATCTTGCAGTTGAAAAGAAATGCAATTTTGGAGAATGATATTCTTCCAAGATATCAATTCTGCCAGCGAAATTTCAGGTACGAGTCGATACAATTTCACTGATAATTCCTTCGATATTTTAGCAAGTAATATAACAACAGGAGCTATTACAAACCTACGTTTCGATCCTTACGTATTTTATGCTTACTATGGTAAAAAAAAAAAGACACGTCATCTCAAGTTAGTTTTTCTCTATCTGAGTTTACTGCGAAGACAGCGACATCTCTTAAAATGAGAAGAAAGTGCCGGTTGTAGTCACCAGATTAAAACCGACTGGATATGCGGAGATCGCTTGACCCAAAATTTTGGCGAGACTGTTCATAACATCTTACCTCCTCCTCTTCATCATCATCATCATCTCCATCGGCTCTTCGTTTCTTGTGTTTCTTATGCTTTTTGTGTTTCTTATGCTTCTTGTGTTTCTTTTCCTTCTTCCTCTTTCTTCCTTCCACTTCACTGTCCTGTCGGAATAAACAAAAGCATTTGTCAAACACAATAGCTACACTCGGGAATAATACAACAACACATATACACGACCAGAGCTGATTTTGGAGTAAAGCACGTAACATTTTATGCTTTTGAATGTGAATTTATTTCATGGGCTTTAGACATCTCAGGCGGATTTTCATATCACCAAAAGACCGGCCAGTCTGGAGAAATAATGCACAACGTCATTAATAATTATTCTCGAAGGCGAAAGATACACGCATGATCAATCTGAAGGTAACGCTTTCATCAAAGCACCTTGGCGATGTCCATTAAAAAATACCTCTCATCACAAAACTAGGGGATTTATAGAAAATCTTGATTTACAGTTTCTTTTCAAGTTTAGAATTTAGACATTACATAACATGCTTCATTCATTTTCATGGACTTTCACCTTACGACAAAGTACGGTATACAACACTGGAATGTGATGCAGCGCTTATACAAAAAAATGTGAGATATGTTTAAGTAAACACAAAAAACGCTCAGGAAAAATAGACATTACAAATAACCGGTATCTCATCAACTAAGCATGTCGACATAAGTAACATTTTATGCTCCTCTACTGTATTTATAGTGGCACTGAAACAAATACCAATTACTACTGGATAAACTATGACTTTCTTTGAATAGGCAAATACATGAAGTTTCTTTTTTGGAAATTCCGCATATGAAAATAATAATAATTCTCCTTGGCCCAACACCATATTTTAATCGACGAAATTGAAACAGATATAGTATTGTTCTAAAACTTTATTTATATATACATATTTCAACAAAGCACCAAAACGTACACAACAATTAACAATATAATATATTTATTAAAATCAGCTGACAAACTATACATGAAACTTCAAAGAAAACAAAACAAAACAATTGCGACATACGAGGTTAACAATTTCAACACTCTAAACGTGCCTTCCTCAGACTCAACCTAAAAGCTCGAAACAATGGAGAAATTCTGATATACCTCCTGAGATTTCAATAATTGTGTGTGATTATTGTTTAATAATGAACGGTTTTTTTTTATCCCGTACCTTGACAGGTTATATCAATGCCACAGGTTGTTTATCTATGCGGCTTGTCGGTACGTAGGATGAAAAATTACAAGAACTGTTCCCTTTAATTGGGAAGAGCCTGTGATTGATTGGTATAGTGACATTGATCTGTTTTTAGGTAGACTTCCAAGAAAAATCTACCTATTGAGATCGTACCATGTCACATATATATATATATATTTATATAATTACACGCTAGCGGCCATAATTTTGAAGATATTTGAACCAAATTTTATTATGTTATTTCTAGGCTAAATAGCTCGGCTAAGGTCGTTAATAAGCAAGGTCGGCCCAAGGGGGTTGAAATTTTGAAAAAATTATCTATCAGCCCCTATGGAGTTTATAGTGAAACTTCGTTTGCATAAATTATAGTACTCCCTAAGAAGTTTACGGTGACACCAACGATTCAGAGGTTGTGGGGGTACGAGTGAGGGTGGGGGTGGAAATTCGAAATTTTTAGAACCATGTCTTGTGGGATAACGTTGAAAAGCTGATTAATCTATAAATCAATAACTAGTTTCTCGATAGCACTCATATTTCGTTAGGGGTATATAAGGTGGCGGGTTTCATTGGGCCTGTTAATTTCAATTGGAATATTCAGTTCTAATAACAAAAAGTTTGCACGGTAATTAGTTAACCTATTAGGGTAATTAGTTACCTTATTTATAATTTAATAATGAAAATAAAATGGTAAAAGTATATTTACTTAAAGTGTTTTTATTCTGCACTTACCCCAATAAAATTCAATCAAAAACACTACGAAATCTACCTCAGCCTGTAGGCCTGCCGAAAGGATTTTTTTTATTTTTATTCATTTTTAAGCTCATCATGTTTCTCAGTTGCGTTGTGCTTGTATTCTAAGGAAGGCATTGCTAGAATGTTGCAACAGTTAAACTATATCTAATTTTGTTTTGTTGAAGTTGAGTGTGTAGTCTTGTTAGCTGATTGCAGTTAGTAACTTAAAGGATACACAGCCATTATCCGTCCAGACTTAAGAGTATACTGTTGCTCTTATGGCAACAGCGATGCCGATTTGACTGTTATTATTATTATTAAAAAAAAAAAAAGAGCTCGCAGCCGTTCTCTCACTTCGAGTTGTCATAACCGAACAGCAACGCTCCAGTCACTGTTAGTTTCCCCCCTCTACCCCCGTCAAGTATTTTAAATGAAACTACCGTTATATTAGGTAATTAAATATGTGTAAATGAAGAAATGTATTCGGGAATTAATTTTCGTATCAATGTTAAATATAAAACCTCTACCGGGATCTTTAAAGAGAGATAACAGTAAAGAAATTTCGTGAGAGCCAGGGGAAAGTACGATAAGTAAAACTGCAGCAGCTGTCCATAAGAGCAACAGTATACTCTTAAGTCTGGACGGATAATAGTTATCATCACATCCATAACGTAACTTGTCGTTAATAACAAGGTATTCTAACGATTAAATATTATATGGAATAACAATTTTAGAAATACGACGATTCTGATATGATCACTGATTTTGTCAGGTAAAATCTTTAAGGGCGAAACCACATGTGACTTCAAAAGTCTCAGGGATTTTTTTTTTTAATTTCTGTATTGCATATTCTTGTCATGATTTCTACAAACAGAAAGCTGTACGCATTTCTCGGTATAGGTAAACGACAACCTCAACCCATGTCTCTTTCATTAACCTATTCTGCTTTCAAATTTCACAAAGTTGTTTTCTAGCTGCGATTCAGTCTTTACTACACTGTTTACATAATTAATCATCACTATCCTTGCATCCTTCCTCTCTCACTGATAACAAATAAAAGATCATTTGTTGAATGTATGCTAATCTTACTTTTTGGTTATACAACTTTCTTTAATTCTTTTTTTTAAAGATAAATAGTTGGGCAAAGGAAATCTATTTGAAATATCGACTTGGAGCAAACAAATTACTGTTAACTGCTGGGAAGTAACCCAACTGATGCAGACAACAATCTTCTTTTACTTGAGGGTATTTCTTGGAATCCCTTAGTTCCTTCAGGAAATCCCTTGCGCAGCCACTGAGCTATGACGCCGCATCAGCTCTATTGTTAGTGGTATTAAAAATATTAAGCTCAAAAGTGCATTTTCCCACGCTTTCAGAAGCCTTTTGCCCAAACACTTCGTGGAATTCGATATATTACGAACATACCTTTTTTTCCTTATTTTGACAATAACTTTTTGTTCCTAGAGTATGGGCAATTATTTTTTATCCACATTGTATAAAAAGTGCAATACATAAAAAGTCTTACCTCAGACTCACTACTCGACTCCTTTTGCCTCTTTTTCTTCTTCTTTATCCTCACTTCTTCCTCGGAACTAGAATCTTTCTTCACCTCCTCCTCGTCGTCGTCTTGCTCCTCCTCGGAAGCTGAACTATCAGTCTTTCGCGAGCGACCCTACGGAAACAACCACCATGAAACATTCGAAACCGAACACAGCATTTCCTTCCCAACAAGTTTACCATTATATTCTACTTAGGAAGAAACAATACACAGTAGCCACTTTTATTTATTTACAGTAATATATTCCGTCCAAATAATCGCGAATGTTAAAATTTTACATAAATACAGTCGGACTCTAACCAAGGCGATAGTACACTAAGATTTATAAAAACTGACTGGTGCTTACACTTTCTTAAGTACGGTACGTGGCACAATATAGCAATACAAAGGAGATATTCAAAACAGATTTAAATATGTTGTATTTTCCACGTGTATTAGCTGGCTGTTACCAGATTGAGTAGCTTCCAGACACTGAAAATTTCCAGTAGGACATTTTCTATGAATCTGAGTGTACTATCAAATGAGGGATTTATCGACCGGGCATCCTATTAGTGCGTAAGTACGAGTTAACTTGCCCGGAATTCTAGGTAACTTTTTACCATACATATTTATGAGTCACACATGAAGTTTCATCAGGTATTCTCTGAATCATATCATGAAAGCCTTCGTGGGGGACTTATCAGTTGCGGGTAACCAAACATAGCCATGACCACCAGAAAGATTCCGACAAGAATTTTTCTCCGGCGTTGCCACTTTCTCGAAGCAGATGGCAGAAGCGAAAGGTGGTCATATCTTTTTCCAAAGAGAAAAAGGAAGGAAGAAGAAAAAGGGAAAGGAAGGGAAGAATAGTAAAGAAAGAAGTGGCAACGTTTGGGTCAAAACCACAGCCACATGGTTTTGAAGAAAACATACGGCTTTCATGTTTTGGAACCAAGAATATTGTCGGGATAGTTCCAAGACTAATGCCCTGCCCTGCCCACTCGTTTTCAAGAAGTACGTCATCCATCAGAACTGTGAAAAAAGACGAGGTTGGGTTACAGACGACTGTTCATTATGCACATTTGAATCAATCCGATTCCTTTAAACGGATTTGGCACCTTCTTGCGGGAATTGAAGTCACTTCGATTTGTAAGTTATGTGCTGGGACTGAAAGTTCCATTTGTCTGATCTACGATTACTGGCCTTTGCCTCTGATGATTATCTCATCTAATCGGCATCTTAAGAAGTACAATAAGGTTTCCTTGTGCAAAAGCACGCGCTGTGAACAACGCAAGGGGATGTGAAAATAGCACTCCATATATTCACAACCTACGGCACGAAGGAGGTGAGGTGGTCAGTCCCACGTTCGACCGCCTTTACCTTTCAAAGTAGCCAGGAGTACCAAGGATACACTGGTACTCATTTGATAGGAGGTTGAGTGCACTTAAGAGCGTCAGGTCTGGGAGCACTGAAGTAGCCAACGTCCTGGTCGGGATTTGAATCAATGTCTCCCGATTCGTAACCAGATGCTTTAACACCTATGGCGACTCCAAACAGTACCGCAGCGTGTTAAATATTTTCTATACATCATAACTAGAGCACACTCATTTTGATCAGTGAGCTGTACTAGTATGTATGGCTTGTCGTAAGTTGACGAATGACATCTCTTACCGAGCGCATTCTTCTGGGAAAGGTAGCGGTCAATGCGACGAAGTACCATCTCGCCACTCTAACGGAATTCATCGAAGCTGCACCACCTTGTCAGTTTTAAATGGAGGTTAGCGACTTAAGCAAGAAAGCAGGGTCTTTTAATATTCTGTCTAATGAGCCTCGTTCTACTGACTTTACGCGATAACACGGCAGAGTGTTTCCTTGTTAAACTTTTCATACCGTGTGGCAGCCTCTTATAAATATTATTTAATTATTTATTTAATAATTTTCGTGTAAAAAAGATTAAGAAAACCTATCAGTTCACCCTTTATATCATTAGTGCCAAAATTAGCTGCACAGCATATGCATTGAGAAAGATTAAAATGTGAACAACAGATGGCAGCACAAAAAGTTGGCAAGGTGTGAAGTGAGTAACTTTTTTATTTTTCAAGCAAAACATTTCGTTTCTTTTTTATAATGATTCGTGTTTTATAATTCAGTTATTGCCAAAGTCTTTTGTAATCTCAATTATTCGTTTTCCTTTTATTAACGTTCTTAGAAAGCATGTCGCTACTATTCATATTACCTAAGAACGTAAAAGCTTGTGCTGGGTTTTAGCAAATAGGAATCAAATTAATGTATTAATTAAATCATTAACATGGTCCTGCTACAGCAGTACTGGAGTCCGATACTCCATGCGACCTAATAAAGAAAATATATCTCCTCCAAGTTTCTTATTTCACTTCTAAGTTATTAATAATTATTTTCAAGAGTATGATAGCACGCCCGACATCTTCGTTAGGTGGAACTTGGGGCACTACTCTCGGTAAAGTGTATTACAGGTGGTGTATCCCGCAAATTCACTACAAGGACCCAGAAGAAATCAACATCCCTGAGAAGAAGCTTAGAAGGATGCTTCAACCGTCCTATGAATTGTACAGTCAAGGGAACATGAAATAAAATAGGGCGATCACAAAATAGTCTCCTAGTTGCCAGTCTGATTTCTGAGCAGAGATGGAAATAAAATATTTCAAAAGTATAAGTTCAAGTAACTTTCCTCTGAATTTCAATGAAATATCTTCAACAGGAAATACTGTCATTAGCGTAATGGGTTAAAAGTTCAGGACAAAGCAAATTGCAATATTAAATAATATTCCACAGAAAACAATAAAGAAACCTAACTAATCATTCTGGAGATTTAATTAAAAGCAATATCAAATTTCATTTGCACCAATTCTTGGCGAAAACTATTTGATATAAACAATCAACAAAATGTTGACAGAAATCTAATAAACAGATACCTACTGTATTTTCTTCTCTCCTTTCAGGAAACTAAAAACACACTGATTTTTTTTCGGGTGAACACAAAATAAATCTGTAGAAAAGAACCATATCTAACCTAATCGAATATAACTTATTCCAGACATGCAAGTATTAAACACATACTACATAGAAAATTGTATAACATACATTAATATAATGACAACATAATACTTATACGCACTACATTAAACACGCACTCTGATCCTCATGCACATTGCAAATATTACCCACTAATTCTTCAATGTCTTTACATATTTGCTACCCACAACTTAAAAAAAAAAAAAAAAGATTGAACTTGGAACTAATTTCCGGACAAGTTAGATACTTTCCGTAAACCTCGCATCTTCACAATGCTTATAACGGAAGCGATGAAAAAGCTGCCAGATTAGCTGCAAGGCGGTGCTGTCAGCTGGTTGTTTAATATGAATTTGAATTTTATTTATGGCCTTCAGGTATCTACGGCTCAGGCCAGAATAGAGATGCAGGAAGGTGTCGGCCAGGGATTAAGTGGAAGGTACTACCCCGGCATTTGCCTGGTGGGTGTAATAGAAAGAAAACTGACAAAAACCTCAATCAGGATGGCTGACTACTGGGATTCAACGCACGACCTTCCGAATGCTAAGCCAACGCTCTACCACTGAGTTACGGTACAGCTGGTTGTTCTGATTGTGGTAAGTGAGTTAATATGTTCAGAGAATTCAACATGGCTAACTTCTTTTTTGTTACCGCTGACGAAACCTGAACTCCCGAAACTACAGAGTAGCAGCTGTAGTAATAATAATAATAATTATTATTATTAAATAAGCTAGTTCAAGAGCAGGCTTACATCTCTCTTCGATTGGAATGATACAAAACCGCCATCTGTTCTAACCAAGGTAAGGCTTTGTACTTTGCACGACAAGGTATCAAGTTAAGTACCCTAACTTAAAGTACGGAGCTTCGTGAGCTGGTTATCCACGGATTGACTACTAGTTTCTTTTTTTGTTTTCTATTTTACTACTCTGAGAGCTATCTGAAAGTAACAAATGCAACTAGGGACTTACTTCTTTCCTACTAGATTGTTTCGGTGAAGGAGATTCTGAACTTGACGTCCTTCTTCTCTTTTCTTTCTTCACAGCCCTCGGCGGAGACTCTGATCTTCTCTTGACGGTCCGCACAGGAGATTCTGACCTTCGTCTACTTCGCACTTGTCTCTCCGGCGACGCAGACACTGACCTCTCCCGTTGAGCCTTGTATGGAGAAGGCGAACGCTCTTTCCTCGACGGCGATCTGTAAATAGTGACAATGACAATTAAAATCTCAACCACTCGTTATGTAACAGTAAAATAAAAGACGACACACACAATCAAACAGTACTGCCAGGTTTTTATATTCTTTAATAAAATCAGGAGGAGAATGACACTATCACATTGCAATCTACCTTATGCCGTGAAGTTTAAGTTAAGATTTCTGTCCTAATCGAGTAGGTACCTTTCAATAATGAACATACAATTAACGTGAGATCCGAATCTCATTCCGGCTTGAAATCGAGATAGAATGCGGGTACTATCTGTCACTAAAGCAACTCTTTCCCACAATTCTACGCTGTATACACCCTAGCCGAAACACACAACATCTTCACAAGCAGAGTCTTGCAGTTGCGTCTGATTTATGCCCAGCCCGATTTTACATCCACACAGCCTGTCCCTATACGAGCCCGATAACATGGGGCCGGGCCAGTCTGCTAAGCGGGTGAGTTGGACGTCCACTTTTCTAGCCAGGCTGGGCGGTGACGATATAAAATCAGGCCGAGTACAAGTCCACGGCTTTCCGTCGTTGAGACACTGTAAGCAGAATATTCGTACATAAACAAGAATTTAATCAATACCTAAGCTGAAACTTCATTTTCTTAATTAATTAGTGATTTATTTTAACAAACTACTAATGTTCATTTTATTACTTACTCTTAATTATAAAGTTATTGGATTACATTTGAGAAAGTACGAATGCCAATGAAGATACTGACAACCAAAAGTATATATTTTCTTGGAACCATTTCTGCACGGCATTTACGTTCTCAGTTTCCCAGCAAAGCTTCAGTGAAAATTCTCAACTAGGTAAATGTAGGTCGAGGGGATGGTGATTAAGTCTTCGGCTTTTCCTATCTTACATACGTTTATACTAATAATATTTTAATTACATCCAAGTTTATTCTTCCTTACGTGTTTGACTTAAACTTTATAATAATAGCCAGATTGTTTGTCTTTTAATCTGAAGTGAAAGTAACCTCTGCCAAACGAATTTACGATATGTTACTTTTTTCCTACCCCTACAGTCAAGAATAGGGTTGCTGCGTTAAAGTTAATCTAAAGCAACGATATCCAACAAAAGATGGCAGCACTACCTCCGCATAGACCCTATGCCTAATGTATTTTTTTATTGGTACACGAAATTTCATTGCTGCTCCTACAAATTCAAGCCTAGAGAGTTCATAACCAATTTAAGAGCATGATCGATGCCGATTTTTAAGTTTCTTTTTTATTCATTGTTGAAAGAGATTCATTGTTATAGGTTTTGATATTAACAACAACAATGAAGCGATTTCAACAACGAAGGAAAACGGACAACAAAACATAGTTGCACGTCTTGCAATTAAGATCAAAAAACACTGAACTGCTGAACAAGACTACATTATTCGTAAAAAATAAATTACATGTAACGTTTCGGCCTTCTAGCAAAGATCCTCATCAGACATACACTCTTAAGGAAATTTCGTGCAACGATAAGAATACATTAGACATATACGGAGATAGTGCTGCCATCTTTTGTTTGTAGTCGTTGCTTTAGATTATCCTTAAGCATGAAAGACGAAGAACGATCTGAGATCAACTCAAGTGATAATTCCAGAAAACGTGCATGTCATTCATTCCATGCTTGTGGACAATCAAAGAATATCCGCTACACGGAGAGCTGACACTCTGATGATATATCGATAAAAGGTATACGTTATTATTTACGATATTTTTGACACGAGAAAGCGTTTAATTAAATGGGTTCTTAATCTCAATGCTGACCATTTGTGAGCAACAAAAACTGGGAGATTTTTCACTTTGAAGTTCTGGAACACTCTTTTATACTCGCCTGATTTTCTCCCGCATATTACTACCTCCTTCCTACTAATAGAAAATACATTAAAGAAGGCACTTTTCAGGTATCGAAGAAACAACACTAGCTACCGACCAATTATCTGCAGAATGGTTTCATTTCAAGCAAAAGAAAATTCCCTCTTTCCCCCCTTTTGAAAGAAAAAGAAATGAAGGGCAGAGGAAGTGAACAAGAAAAAGGAGTTTAAAGGGAAACCAGTTCCCTGGTGAAAAGAAGACTAGCACCACCCTTTCTTTCATTATCCTGGGTCCGGCAACATCCCTTTTTCCCTCTCTGCCTAAAGTCCAACATCCTCACCCTATCCAGGGAGGGAGAAACGAAAAAAGGAAGGCATCTCGTAGTTTTTCTTTTCTCTCTCTCTCTCTCTACTTTCCCCCCTTCTTTCTTTCTTGCTGACCTCACTGGCAAGTGTAAAAGAATGTTCTAGAACTTCAAAGTGACAATCTCCTAGTTTTTATTGTTCACAAATAGTCAGGACTGAGACTGAGAACCCATTTAGTTGAAAGCTTTCTCGTATCTAAAATCTCGTAAATAATAACGTAAACACATTATCGATATGTCGCCAGTCTTGGCTATATTTCTTTCTTGCTGGTCTCTCTAGCTCCCAGAAAGGAAACGTTCAAACAAAATTCTTATCAATGACAAAATAATAATCCAGCCCTTGTGCTCTAATAGTTATGGTGAAGGGCTTGGGATCGTCCCTGAGGAAAAACGCAGGTTTAAGTCCTGCTGCTGGCCATACTGACTAATGCTTTCCTTCAATTTCATCAGGCGATAACAGGCAATTACTTTTCCCCTTCCTGCCCCGGAAAAAGTGGTCACCGAGGGAAGTCATCCCTCAAAGATGTGTCGACTTAAGCCGTAGCTACCAAGCTGAGTCAAAATGTAAGTTAAATAAAGAAGATACTTATGGTTACAGGATAGGTATCCAGGAACAAGAAACTCACATATACACAATACGCAGTACACACACGGTGTAAAGGAATTTTCACAGGAAAAAAAAAAGAGCCCTTGGTAAGGTGAACTGACGGTAGTTTGCCATTGCCTTCTATCGGATGAAGATGTCATCCTACAGTTTAACTTGTTCTTGTCAGCACCGGGAATCGAAACCTGGACCCCTTCATTACAAGGCAGCGAACGTTATCACTTACCAACAGGCCTGTCATTCGCCTTTGCTCGGCGATGAAATTGAAAAACACCCTGGAAAACCACAAACAGGAAGACCAGCAAAAAGATTCGATCCTGTGTGCCGAGCCTAGTCCTCGACGGTAAGCAATAAGCCTGGATATAATTATATGCTATACAGTTCAACTCTTACACATACCTTTTCCTCTTCATTTTCTGCCTATCGTACGTATCACTTTCTTCAGACTTTCTAAACGGAGAAGGAGTTCTCGAAAGACTACGGGAGAACTAGAAAGAGACAAACAAAAAAATAGTTACATTTCCAATATTCATTACTTTCTACATAAATAATTCCCATATTTAAATTTTGCTGACTTCAAATCTGATAATTAATGTATCAAATCTGATAATTCAAAATGTATTTTGACTACTTGGTAAGTTCTTCAAGAAACTAGTTATTACGGAAAATCTATTTGCAAAGAAATGGATTATAAAGGAACTATAATAGTCATAACCACAAAATTTTGGACTAGTAACTTCAGATTTTGTGTGCAGACACTTTTGGAGCAGAACAATGTCCCAAAAGTGTCTGCACACAATCCTGAAGTTATTACTAACATTTCCTTAAAGCTAATTGAACTCATTATTGAAGTACGGAACGAACTTTGGTCTGTGAGAAAATTAAATTTTGTTTACCTGCACGGGATTCTGAATAATTGAGGTAACACGAAAATGGCGGGAAAACTCACTGCAATTGAGCCTTAAAGTTTGGAGCAAGTGGGAGACAGCCGCTGCAATGACTACCGTAATTTCGCCTTGAACAGGAATTAATTACTAAAAATATATACATGAACATACCTGACAGTGCTGACCAAGACTGCAAACCATGTAACAAACAGTTTGGTAGATATACACCAGTACATGTCTTCACAAAGGGCCTCCACAGTCTGGTGGTTAGAGCGTTTGACTCCTGTCCGCGTGGTCCCGGGTTCAATTCCCGGCTGGAGTTCCACTTTTCGGCATCCAACCAGCGTCGTGAGGCAAACTGGAGAGTCACGTGAATAAAGACGTGACGGCAACACTCGGTCTCGTAAGCCCCTGATACGCCTGTTCGTAGTTAGGTACGCGCAGTGCTGACCACACAGCCGTTACTCAGGTGGACGTAGTTCCACCAAACACGGAGAGATGGCGTTGGGCAGGCTCAGGGGCTATCGGCCTGTTACGCCAGTGGTTTTTTTGTTTTACATGTCTGCACAAATGCAAGAGAGGCTTTCTATAACAGAAAGGAGAATCAAAATAGACACAGAGAGCAACCTTCAAAATCACACTCCATGGACACGGTGTCAAATACCACTTTATTTTATACGCTTGAAGTTACTGACAGTTATGGATAGGGCCGCACGCAGAGGGGGGGAATCTTGGGGGGGGGGGGGGGGGGGCCCCCCCCCCTGAAATCAGTTTTTTTTTGTGAGATTAGTATAATTTTTGGAGTGTGCTTTTGAAGGTTGCTCTGTGTGTCTATTTTGATTCTCCTTTCTGTTATAGAAAGCCTCTCTTGCATTTGTGCAGACATGTAAAAAAAATAAACCACTGATGTGTCGTCTTTTGTCCTTGTTCCTATTGTGAAGACAAATACTGGTCTATATCTGCCAAACTATTTGTTATACGCTTTGTAGTCTTTGCCAGCACTGTCAGCTATGTTCATGTATGTATTTTGAGTAATGAATTCATGTTCAAACCGAAATTACGTAGTCACTGCAGCGACTGTCTCCCCCTTGCTCCAAACTTTAACGCCCTCTAGCGAACAAACGAAGCCTTACCTGGTCGAATTACTTTGCAGGCATTATCAGTATCAGGGTACGAACACATATACGAAGTACTATAAAAAAAATCCTGTACAAACGGAAACTACGGGAGTCATTGCAGCGACTGTTTTCCCCTTGCTCTAAAATTTAACGGCCTGTAGCGGACAAACGAACGAAGCCTTACCCGGTCGAACTGCTTTACAGGCATTATCAGCATCGGGGTACAAATCCATATACAAAGTCTTCTAAAAAAATTCCTGTTCGAACCCAAACCCTTCCCTTGTTAGAAGCACTTTTGCTTCGAAACGTTGGGTATATCATGCACAAGTACGCTTCATCGAAGATGGGTCATTGCTTACGCATAAATTTTTTAAAAAAAAATAGAAAAACGCAAAATTTAAATAACATAACACCAGCGAATATTATATATGCAAAAAACATCGAAATATTATATTTATAACAACGCACTAAAGGTTTTCAATAAAATGTCTATTAATAATATTGCTAGGGTTCTGAGAGTTGATACGTAAACTACAAATATTTTAGCTCTTTTTCAGTCTGCAGGTGCATCCCTTCCATGTTCCTGGTACACACACGGCATTTTGTCATACCTACAAACAAACGTTTCCTTACACGAGCGACTTCAAAATCTTTTACTATCAACTGTCTTCTTTATGCTATCATTCTTCTTTATCTCGTTTCCTTTTAAAACAACTTCTCCATATACAGAAAGTGTCGAGAGTTAAATATTTCCGGAAGAAGCAGCGACAATCTGTGACACATGCTGAACTCAACGTTTAATTACACATTATGCATACAGGGACTACTCCTATTATAATACTTGTTATAAACACATTATTTGTAACAAGTAATCTCCCGCGCATTCCTTACAAGACTTGTAGCGAGTGGTTCTTGAGATCCGATGGATATTTTCACGCTGAGGGTTGTGAAGAAGTGAAATAACTATGCAGCAGAAGCTTTGCAAGTACCTTTCATGTGGTTTTACGAAAAGAGTAAAAACATCTTTTAAGAGAACCTACCCTTTCTTTAGGCGCAGGTGAGCCACTTCGTGACCTCGACCGCCGTTTCTTTCTACCTCTGTCACGAGGAGGTGATCTCAGTCTATCAGTACTACCTCGCTGAAACGAAGAAACACACCATAAATCCAATAAGTATGGCAAAAATAAGAAACTTTGTATGATATATCTAACCTACAAGTTAAACTAGACAAATTCTAAAGTAATCCAAATTCAACTTCGACTGAATGACAACTATTTCCATTTACGGCACCTAAAGACAATTTTTCTTATCTATACAAATTTATTTTTATATTTCGTAGTCATCACTTGGAATTCGCTTTCAATTAACATCAAATTATATTAAAGTGAAAATACATTTTCTGAAAACCCCGTAAATTTTGCTTCGTTTACTTGGAATCATGGTCTCTACTGCTTTTTCCTTCAGTCTTTCTCCTTATCAACTGTGTTCCTTCTTCAAATTTCAATTATATTGTAATTTGTTTAATACTGTTTCTACACAAAACCAGGTGTATGCATAAGTAGTTTCCGGTTTACCTACGAGATGGCGCCAGCGAAAAGTACGCAGCGTATTCATTTGACACATACGTCATTTTGTTCGTCTGACATTAAACTACAAACACACACAAGTTGAGTCCGCCAAATACTAGCGTCCTTGTTTTATCGTTCAGTGATCATGTCGAAGTTTGTGCCTGAAAAAGAACATTTGCGGCACGCATTGCTTTTCTTATTTAATCAAAAGAAAAAGGCTATTGAAAGTCATCGTGTGCTGGTAGAAACATATGGTGAACACGCTCCATCGATTAGAACATGTGAGACATGGTTTCGACAATTTAAAAGTGGTGATTTCAATGTGAAAGACAGTGCGCGCTCTGGTAGACCACAAAAGTGCGAAAACGAGCAATTGCAGGTGTTATTGGAGGATGACCCAACTCAAACTCAACAGCAATTGGCAAAAGCATTAAATGTATCACAAGAAACAATCAGCAGACGTTTACGAGCATTGGGGAAGATCAATAAACTGGGTAAATGGGTCCAACACGATTTGAATGAACGTCAAATGGAAAATCGCAAAGTCACTTGTGAAATGCTGCTTCAACGCCACGAAAGAAAATCCTTTTTGTATCGAATTGTGACGGGTGATGAAAAATGGATTTATTTTGAAAACCCGAAGCGGAAAATATCGTGGCTTTCACCTGGCGAAGCCGGTCCTTCAACACCAAGGCCAAAGCGCTTCGGCAAGAAGACCATGCTTTGTGTCTGGTGGGACCAGAGCGGTATTGAACTCTTGAAGCCCGGCGAAACCGTTAATGCACAACGCTATCGCCAACAAATCATTAATTTAAATCACGCATTGATCGAAAGACGACCGGAATGGGCCCGAAGACATGGCAAAGTGATTGTGTTACACGACAATGCGCCGTCTCACACAGCAAAACCAGTGAAAGACACCTTGAAATCGCTTGAATGGGACATCCTTCCGCACCCGCCGTACTCCCCAGACCTGGCGTCATCTGACTATCACCTCTTCGCATCAATGGGGCACGCGCTCGCAGACCAGCACTTCAGCAAATTTGAAGACGTTGGAAAATGGCTCGACGAATCGTTTGCCGCAAAAGACAAGCAGTTTTTCTGGCATGGTATGCATCAATTACCTGAAAGATGGGCGAAATGTGTAGAAGCCGATGGCCAATATTTTGAATAAAACAAAATTAATTTCCCTTGAAAATTACGTGTTTTCTTTACCACAAAAACCGGCAAAAACTTATGCATACACCTGGTATTGCATTCTATACTAGCGATACAAAAATTCCGGTGGGAGGGTCAAGATAGCATTTGACAGGGAAAATACATTTTCTACTACTGTCTTACAATTTGGAACAGGATTGCTTATTAAAAATAGTACCATTACGTCAATCCAGAATATCGTTATGATCTTAGTGGTTGTTAGTTCACCTATCCGTAATGACGTAGTAGCAAGTATGTTTCGTGAACGAAAGATTATTCCACGTTACGATACGTACTCGATGGTCCAACATGGTTTTAACAAATGTTCATGCTCTGACCGAAGAGGCTGATGGTAACGACAAACATACATTTTACGATGAGCCAGGAAGGTTGATTGACCGAATACCGAAGTATAACACGAAAAATGTGTTGGATAATTTCAACATTAAGGGTGGGAAGGAAGAAAAATACAGACCTACTACAGCCAAATCAAGTCTTTATGAAAAGAGCAACAACAATGTACCTTTGCGATTTCGAAAAATCTACCAGTAAACAGCACGTACTTTGAACACGAATACACATGGGTATCTCCGGATGGATACCTCACAACCAGATCGATCGCACATTAGTATATAGACGAAGACACACCAACATAATGGACGTTAGGTTTTACAGAGTAGTGGAAGGTGACACCGACCATCAGTTAGTGATCACAAAATGGAGGGAAACATTGTGCACCGCGCACAGGGAAAGCGAAGGATCAAAACTACTGAATTCCACGTGAAACGATTAAATAATCCGAGCACAAAGGAAGATTGCCAACTCTAGTAGTAATAAAGATGCCATTAATAATGAAATTGATTTAAAGCAAGATGTGGGAGGCAGGCAATTCCTGACACTGTGCAGCGAAGGAACGTGTAGATGAGAAGTAACAGCAGAAAAACAAGCCTTGGTTTGAAGAGGAAACATTAAGCTTCATGAGAAACGAAAACAAGCAAGGCAACGATGGCTAATTAATAAAACTGAATCAAATCCCAAACCACTACAGTAACACCACACGCGGGTTTAGAAGCAAAAAGCGAGAATACCTTACGCAGAAAATTCAGGGGAAAGAGGAAAACAGCAAGACAAATAACATACGAGATACAAAGGGGTAAACTCGTTAAGAAAAGGTTACCAGCCGAGGCTAGGGATCAACAGAAACAAACATGGAGTCAAGCGGATGGATCATACTAAAAATATCGATGTGTGGAAAAGTTATCTCGACGAACTTCTAATGTAAACAACGGAGAACAAACAAAAGAAATTTGAAATCTATACCTCAGAACCGTCGATCCCCAAACCTAGCGGGATCGAGGTCGAAATTTCGATGAAGAAATCGAAAATTTTTAAATCATTAGGAATAGACTACATTCCAGCCGAATTAATTACAGCGGGAGGAATGGCACTAAATCAAGGAATGAAATAAATTAGTAAGTGATATGGAGAAAGGAGGAGCTTCCAAAGGAATGGAAAATCTCAATAAAAGATTTTGCTTTTTCAAAAAAAGAAACTATGGTAAATCGGACTGTAATAATTACCGCAGAATCTTGTTACTCTCAATATGTTACAAAGTACTGAGTAATACGCTGCTAACACGCCTAACTGTATACGTAGATGAAATAATTGGAGATCACCAATGTGGATTTAGAAGAAATAGATCCACGTTGCACCAGATTTTCGCCTTGAGACAAATCTTGGAGAAGATATGGGAATACAATGGGACGGTTCACCAGCTATTCATTGATTTTAAGAAAGCTTATGATCCTATCAAAAGGGAAATGTTATCCAGTATCCTGGTACGATTATGAATTCAGAAGAAGCTAGTGCGTATGTGTCTCAACGACCACATAAGCAGAGTGCAGATAAGTAATGTAATATAGTACCGAGATTAGCAACGAACTGAAACAACTACCACTACTGTTTAAACTTTGCATTAGAATATGCGATTCTAAAATTAAAAACCAAGCGGCCGTGGCTCAGTGGTGGAGCGTTAGCTTAGCATTTGGGAGGTCCTGGGATCGATCCCAGCGGCCGACCATCCTGACAGGTTTTTCCAGGGGGTTTCCTGTCATACCAGGCAAATGCCGGGATGGCACCTTCAACATAGGTAAATCACACATCGATATCTTCCCGAATCCTTTTTTCTCCCCAGCCTGAGCCTTAGATGCCTAAAGGCCGTAAATAAAAAAAATGTTCACACGTAATAGTTTTAACATGTCACCGAAATGTTGCAGTTCAAGTTGCAAATTCGCAACCACTTAAATCATTCGAATTTGTGCTGAATGACCTTTCAGCATGTACTTTATCTCTTTCTCTTTTCTTCTTAAACATACATGTATTGGACAAAATAATAGAAACACTTGTGGAAGTCGGAACATTTTGAATCAATACGGTGTTGGTCCATCTTTAGCACGGAATACAGCCTGAATTCTAGACGGAATAAACCGATACAAGACCTGAATGGTGGTGAGTGAAATTTGAAGCCATTCTTCATGCAGCATAGCCTCCAGTTCAGGTAGACGGAGGAGGCGGAAATCGACGCCGAACCCTGGCTTTCAAAACAGCCCACAGAGGCTTGATGATATTCAGGTTATAACGGGACTGGGGACAGATCGCACTTATGCAGTAACCTGATACTCTGCCAAATTCGAGGCCGAGACCCTCCGTTATGCCCTCGTAACGAGTTTACGCTGCTGTAGGGACCTAACTTGTGAGTTCTTATGTGAGATGTAAATCTGAATACCTCCTCCAAATATCCAACCAGTGGAAGATCCTTGGAACCTCCGCCAAATAGCCATCTTTAAGTTCACAGTCACAGCGATCTCCACTAAGCTGGTGGGAAAGAGTAAAATCCCTTCGCCAAGTGGGAGATTGCTGGCAATGCAATCTCCGCCAAGCTTGTGGGAGGATAGAATTTCCTCCACCAAATATTTACCAAGTGGGTGACTGTACAATCTCTTCCAAGATTGTGGGAAAAAGGTTATTTCCTCCACCAGATACTTATGAAACACTCAGCTTCAGGGTATCAAAAACAAGGTTCTCTATTAGCTTTGAGGCATCAATTTACATATGCAACCGATTTCTCAAGATACCACTGCTGTCCTTCCTATACGTGGTACTACATAAATATATATATTAACTATATATATATCACTTCTCCATTTAATACATACATGATTTCTTATATAAAAACACTTCAGTAATATCGTGGTACAAGAGTCATTTCAATAGTTTTCATCTGCTGCTACCATCTCACTAAATATCACATCATCTAAAACTGTTAGGTGTGCAGCGCCATCTCCCGGGCTTCATCTTACTAAAACATCTCTATCTGCTGGGCTGGCTGGAGAACTTCTCCACATCGCTGCTAACTAGCAGGAAAGTTCTCTCTATGATTAACTAATGCTTCAAACACACTGCACATGCAACGGGCAGAGCACAGCGAAAATCTTTCCCTGTTACAAGGTCTGGGGACTGCGCTGGTCAGAAAGGATATTGAACCTCATCAGCATGCTCTTGAACCCACTCTTAAGCAGGGCCAGCGGTGTCAATGGGGGCATTATCATCCTGGAATATGGCATTCTCGTCTGGAAATAAAGTCTGCACCATTGGGTGAACCTGGTTACCCATGAGTTATACAGTGCTTCTGTGACCGAACCGTGTAATGTTACAAGGGGGGCTGCTGAATACCATGATACAGCGTCTCAGACCATAATAGAGCCGCCACTATGTCAGACAGTTGGGCGGAGACAAAGCACATCATATGCCTGAGAGGGTGTTCGCCTAACAAACACGCGTCCAGTGGTGGGGAAGAGGGTAAAGGGTGACTCGTTCGACCACACGACACGTTGCCAGTTTTTCAACGTCCAGTTTTTGTGGGTATGCACCATGCACGTCGCCTTTGAGCATTCTTCTCTGTTATTAGGGACTTGGGAATAGCAACACGCACACGGAAATCCATTTTAGGTAGTTTCCGCCTAACTGTTTTGGATGACACGGGGTGGGTGGGGTGCAGATTAAGTTCTGTAGCCACTTTTTGGGCCGTTGTTTTCTTTTGCGACGTCACAATCCGCTTCAAGGACCGGCGTCCCTATCCTACAGCTTCGTCTGTCGACCACTATTGTGCTTCGCCGACTCTGTTTTACTGTGTAATGCCGAAACCGTGTCTTGAGTTACACTGCACAACGTCGCTGTTTTACTCACAGATGCTGCAGCTAGACGGGCACCCACAATGAGACCTCTTTGAAACTCCAACACGTCGGGCATACTGGTCACTTATTACACCCACACAACGTCCACAACTACAGTGCCTTGCACTACTATCAGTGCAGAGTCCATCCTAACTACAACAAACACGAGATAGATGATTTACGCAGTGCTACCAAGCACATATATAATACAAGTGTTTCCATTATTTTGTGCAATACAACACTCTAGCTTTTTGCGTTGGCGTGCGCCTCAGTTGAAGAAGAGATCGGGTAGAGCTTGCAATCGATCGGGCTTTGTTGTGATTTTATACAACGATGAAGACTGTTCCATGCAGGCAGTAAGCGCATTTTATTTTATTTTATGAATTATTTAATTACCGAAATATAATACGAAAATTGTGTTGCGTGATTTCAACGCTAAGGTAGGGAGGGACGAAAAATATAGACCTACTATAGGCAAATACGGCCTTCACGAAATCGCCAACAACAATGGAGAAAGACTGATAACTTTCGCGATCTCGAAAAACCTAAGAGCACATACTTCCAGCACAAAGATATACACAAATGCTCATGGGTATCTCCGGATGAGAAAACGCTCAACCAGATCGATCACGAATTAGTAGATAGAAGAAGACACACCAATATAATGGATGTCTTACGGAGGAGCGGAAGGTGACACCGACCATCAGTTAGTGATCATCAAAGTGAGGGAAAAGTTATGCATCGCGAACAGAGAAAGCAAAGGATCAAAAAAAGTGAAATTCAAAGTTAAATGATTAGATAATCCAAGCGTAAAACCAGAGTATCAACTCGAAATCTTAAATAAGTTCGAAATCTTAGCCGACTCGAGTAGTAATAAAGATGAAATTAATAGTGAAATTGATGTAAGTAAGATGTGGGAGGCAATTCGTGATACAGTGAAGGGGGCAACGAAGGAACGTGTAGGTGAGAAGAAACACCACGAAAACAAGCCTTGGTTTGATGAAGAATGCCTTAATAAACTTCATGAGGAACGAAAACAAGCAAGGCGGCGATGACTAAGTAATAAAAGCGAAGCAAATACCAACCACTACAGTAAGGCGAAACGCAACGCCACACGCGGGTTCAGAAACAAAAATGCGAGAATTTGCGGAAGATTCAGGCGATAGAGGAAAACGGCAAAACAAAAGAACATACGAGATCTATACAAAAGGGTAAACTTGTTAAGAAAGGGTTACCAGCCGAGGTTAGAGATGATTAGAAATGAACGCGGAGATCTACACGCGGATCCGACTAAAATTATCGATGTGTGGAAAAGTTATTTCGACAAACTACTTAAGGTTAATATAAAGCCAAGATTTCCAACAAAAGATGACAGCACTATCTCCGTATATTTCTAACGTATTTTTAACGTTGCACGAAATCTCAATGCTGCTTCTACAGATTCAAACCTAGAGAGTTCTAACTTTCAGGGAAGAAAGTTCATAACCAATTCAAGATTTCTATCCGTGCCGATTTTTTATACATATTTCTTGTTCATTGTTGAAAGAGCTTCATTATTGTTATGGTTATTCAAACCTATAATAATGAAGCTCTTTCAGCAATGAACAAGAAAATAAAAGATCGCCACGGATAGAACTCTTGAATTGGTTATGAACTTTCTTCTCTGAAAGTTAGAGCAGCATTGAAATTTCGTGCATCGATAAAAATACGTTAGACAGATAGTGCTGCCATCTTTTGTTGGAGATCTTGGCTTTACATTAACCTTAATGTACACAACGGAGAACAACCAGATACATTTACATCTATATCGCAGAACAGTGGGTATGCGAACCTAGCGAATGTAGTATGATGACTTCATCTTGCTACTAAATTTATTTATGGCCCTTAGGCATCTATGACTCAGGACAGGGTTAAAATATAGGAAAGCAATACAGTTACATTTTAATTTTAATTAATGCATGTGTTATTTAATACACTGAAGGACATTGTGAAAAAAATTATCAAATATCGAAGGTTAGAAACAAGTATCGGGAGTATGGAGAAATTCTGGTATCGACCCCTATCTAATTTATATATATTACTTTTAATTGCATAGGTATTATTTGCATTGTAGAACAATTATGAAGAAAGTAACGAGTATCGAAGGTCAGGAATAATTATCGCTATCAAGTACAGAGAAATTCTGACGTTGACCCATCTCTAAATATAATACACAACTTAATGTTGAGAAAAATTTCGAAATGCTTGCAACTAGTTCTGACTCAAGAAGTACCAGACATTGCAAGCTCAGTTACCATATTTAATAAACACTAAATGACGATAAATGCAACAATCAAACGCAATGATCATTGAGGACATTCAGAATAACCTAGAGATATTCCATTGCCAGAATATACATACATATTTATAAAAAAAAATTCAACTTACACTTTCGGAGGACCTTGAACGTCTTGTTTCAGGTGGGGTAACTGATCCATAACCATAATTCCTCTGAGCAGGACTACGTCGTGGGCTTCTGGAAAAGAAATACAGGTACAAAGAACACACTTATTTTACTTGTAAAAAAGTTATTTTCACAGTGTTAATGAATTCTGAGTACTTCCAATTTAAAGATGTAAAATATTTTCTTTTTTTTCTGAAATGAAATGATTCAGAAGTTTGACATTAATTTATAAATGGCGTCTGGTATCTTTGGCTCAGGTCAGGATGGGGAAGACATAGGCATGGGTTTTACTTAAGGTGTCATCCCAGCATTTAACTGTTAAAATTGAAGGAAACTCTAGAAAAATTCCGTCACGATAGTCGGCCGCGAGGTCGAAGCCGCGTACCTACCCACTGGCACTCCGAAGCCTGCAACGTTACCGCCAGGACGACGAAGACTGAGTATGAACTAACAGTCGCCAGTTTTAGTTACCAGCAAGATGAGTGGCGCGAGAAATATCAACATTCAATTGCCTTTCGAAAAATTCACAGAGCGAAGCTGGATGAGAGCAGCACGGTGTGTTACTCTACTAGTGACGGTTTGTGCCGCTATAATTACGTTACTTTCCCCACATGTCTGTCTTCCTATTAGGCTTCAATAATCATTGGTCAATATCCTCTTCCACTACTGCCCTAATTTGAAGGTTACCACGCATTTTCTGATTTTCACTTTCCCTGACTATACCACGTTCTCCAGGTCTACTCAGCGCAGTTTCCAAGTCAAACACGTTGATTTTTCTAAATGAATACAGCGATAGTCATTTGTCTGTGTGTATGTGTATGCTCATTCTTTCCACGAACAAGATGAAAAACTAGTAGTTCGAAAATTAATAACAGTTTCTGTAATTGTTTTTAAAGTGACTTTTTCAAGAACTACAACGCGAGCTATCAGATGTTAAGTATTCCTATTTTTATTATCATTAGAGTCTTTCCTTTACTTTTCTATTGTTTTGTGATATACAGGTATTTTTTTCTTATTTACGATATTGATAACAAGATAAAATGTATAATTTTTTCATTGTGTGTATTGAGTACTCTGTGATCATTAATTTCATAATTTAAGATTCTCTCTATTTGCCTGTCTAGCTTTTGCCGATTGTAGATTTTGGGAAAAAGAAGAAAGGACTAAGTACACAATCACATCATAGAAAAACATGTTAACATACAAATTTGCGATATTTCGACAGTTAACAATGTCGTGAAGATGCAAGAATGACAGTAAAGTAAGTGTTAAGCTGGACCATACAAAGCACTCCGTCGTTTTCTGCTCATTGAATAAATCATAATTTTGATACCTTCTTCAAGTTTATTTTTGAACTTCAACATCCTTCCTTGAACTTTTCCGGTCATATCCATGACCTTCCCACAGTGGTCCACAAATCAAATTATATTCCTTATGTGCAATACAGAAGTTTTGCACTGATTCTACATCAGAGATAACAAAGCTTCACTAATCCGAGTCGTTTTCAAACATCCTCTAAAAACGAATACTTCTGCAGCCCTGAAAATTTACCGATAGATGAAGCATACGAGCACTCTATTGAAAGACGTGTTCTGTCACAAGTTGTGTGCTGGTTGGCTAAAACCAAAGGTATAAAATTACCAGAGTGTAAATATACTAGCGCAGTCCTAAACGAATCTGCGCCACCTGTTCCTGGAGTTGGAAGATCTCGAAAATCCATTCGAAGAAGCAGGTGTGTGTATATATATATTAAAAATGATCTTCGCGATTTCAAAGTTTAATAACTCACGTGTACTGATTCACAATGACATGCAACTTACGTTAAATCAAAGATAAACTGAAAAAAATTTAGTGACTGGCAATTGTTATGTTCAGTTACGCATTCCGCCGCTAGGGCGACAATAAATCAAGATGGCCAAAAACGAAGACGAGAGAGCATTTTGTGATCTTAAATTTTATTTAAAAGAGTCTGTACACCCCCTCGTTGCCAGATATCAGCCCGTGCGAATTCTTTGTGGTATTACGTTAACACATAACCCCACATAAAAAGTTGTACGGGGTGATCTCTGGCAACAAGGGGGTGTACAGACTGTTTTAAATGAAATTCGGAAACACAAAATGCTCCCTAGTCTTCGTTTTCGGCCATCTTGATTTAGTGTCGCCCTAGCGGCGGAATGCGTAACTGAACATAACAATTGCCAGTCACTAAATTTTTTTGAGTTTATCTTTCATTTAACGTAAGCTGCATGTCTGAATTTTGTATATCTTAATTAGCTTTCTTGCAATAGTAGTAGCTACAACACTCATTTTGCATTTTTTCTACTTATTTAGTCTAAAACTCACGCGACAGCCACGGGATAGCGCCCCTCTGCGATCCCTTCCCGGATAGGAATAAAGAAGGTAGCCAGGTACTATCACGACATTCATATAATGGGAATAAGCAGAACTTCACTCAGAATATTTGGCACGAGCAGGAGTCGATAATATTGTAACCAGTGGACTACAAAGCGTAACCTAAGGTTGTACAAATGACTTATGGACATTTTCTCTCAAAGCATGAGATTTTTTTTCCGCTGAGCGGGTATGAAGCTCAGTTGGTAGAACGTTCGCTTAGCGTTTGGAAGGTCCCGGGTTTCCTAGCCACCAGAAATTTAAAGGAGTTTTCATCATTTACGGCTAATGGCGGGATTCTACCTTTAAACTAGGTTCTAAATGGTTTCCTTAGCACACTCTATACCCTATCATATCCGGATCTGCCTGAAGATCATAAATAACAATAAAAAAAAATCAAATAAATAAGTACTACAGATAGATTAATATGTTATCTTTATTGCCTTACCTTCTGCGTGATGTCTGAGGTGGTGGTCGCCGTGACGTAGGCGGTGGCATCCTTCCTCTGTCTCTCGCTCGCTCCCTATCTCTTCTCTCTCTCTCCCTCTCCCACTCCCTCTCTCGTTCTCGCTGTCTCTCCAGCCTTTCTCGTTCCCTGGCTCTCTCTCGTTCCCGTTCTCGTCTGTTCCACTCGCGCTCCCGCTCCCTCTCTCGCTCTCTGTCTCTGTCCCTATCCAGGGAACGCCGTCGGTCCCTCATGCGATTGCGGTTGCGGTCCCAGTCTCTGTCTCGACCGCGGGACAGACTTCGAGGTCGACGAGCCGGGGAGCCTGAGCGCCGACGGTCATGATTTCGATCCTGGAATGAAGTAAATTAAACACATTAAAAGAAGACAGTCATCAAAAATACTACAAAAACTCCAAAAAGTTAAACAATTTACTGTTACTAAGGCTTAATACAGGAAACCTTCACGAAAATGTTTCCATTTCTTACCCTTCTTGGTACGGTCACGAATACAAGTCCCGTGCGTATCCACTGAACAGAATGGTTCGGAGTTGCTCGTTTAGGATGTTAATAACACTCAATCTTAACCGTTTAGGACCACAAACCTGTTAAATCCATTACAAAGAGTACACGAAAATAATTTAATTTAATGTTCATTGAAAGTCGGTTAACAGCGTTAAAGTGCATTTTTGCATAGAGGCAAACAGGAAGCAATGTTTCAATTGTTAATAATCCTAAACAAACTTCCCAGGGCTGCCAACAGTTTCTGGATGTGAAAAAGGCGATAAAAGTGACTGAATCTATTAAAAAAGTGACTTACTTTATTTAAGAAGTGAAAGAACAGGATTGATTTAAAGAAAAAAATATCCCCTACCAAAAAGGCCGCTTAAGATCATAATTAATTGTTTTCAAGTAATAAGCAGACATTTCTTTAACCTTTTTGTAAAAAAAAGCCGCAAAATACAGTTAATACTGATACTGGATGGGGTTTGGCCACTATTTACTTATAATTACGTAACTTCTATACAGTTTACAAACTTTCAACCATTATTAATAAACATTTTATATCATAACGTAAGTCATGTATTGAAAGTAAGGTAAGATAAAAATAATAAGCATGTAATTGCACAGAAAATTACATTGGAGTAATTCACACTTTTAATTCTTCGATTTTTTTTGTTAAAAAATGGTGTTATTAAAGCACTTTTTCTTTTATCAACTCTAGACTGGAGAGCATCTGCATCTTGCTTCTCGGTTATCGTCCTATGCTTAGTTGTAGGTATAACTTTGTGTTAATAATAAAGGTACTTATAGTCAAATCTGAAACTGCTAATTTTTGGTACATAATAATATCATACAGACCTGTTATGGGGAGGAATTGTATATTTTTATCAGGTCCCCCAACTGTGAAGTACGCACTTTTTTCACTTTATTGAATTTTTAATAATTTCTATAAAAAAGGGGGACACGTCTAAGGGTTGAAACTTGGTGAATGATCACTTCTATATCAGATCTCTTTATCCAGAAAAGCTCACCTTCCTGATCATTTGCCTTCTTGCAAAAATCGTCTGCTCAACTCCGAACTTTAAACGTCAATGACCTACTTTTTACCCTGCTATACTTCATAGACGATAATGGCTGATACATATTCTTGTAGCTTACAATTTGCTAACCATTTTGGTTTTTGTTCCACATCGAGAGAACAACTACGGGGTGAGATACTTCAGATCGGTAACCCTTTACACCACGACCAAATGGCGCATCTTCGAAAACAAATACGGCAGCCACTCGAAACCTAAAGTCACTAAAATTAAAATAATGATTGTTTTGAACTAACGACATGGTAAGGTAACTGCACATAAAAAATCAGAATTGTTAAAAATTGTCGAGTTACATGTGTTGGAGATCTAAAATTGTGTGTTTTATAATCATTTTGTAATATTG
>JAGDQP010006328.1:9044-22498 GCA_022664845.1 Lepisma saccharinum | reverse complement strand
TATAAATACAGGTCCAGTACACCACAAGTCACAGCTCTGAAGATGTTACCGCTGTATGGTAATAAAAGCTTAGCTATCCAGCAAAACCTATTCTGGCAGCAATCCCGAGAAAAAAAGGATTAATAAACACATTTTTTTTTTGGCTGAGCCCACCCCTCGCAAACCCTGCCTTTAGCCATCTGAGGCTCAGGCCTGGATAGGAGATGGCAAAGGATACGGGAGGGTGTTGGCCAGGGTCTAAGTTGAAGGTGCCCTCCCACATTTGCCTGGTGTGACTGAGGAAAACCCTTAGTCAGGATGGTCGGCCGCTGGGATTGAACCCACAACCTACCGAATGCTACGCCAACGCTACACTACTGAGCTATGGCGGCTCGGTAAAATCTTATCAAGTACACAGTTTTCATTTAGTTTTATTTAAAACATCACTTCATGCATTAAATTAATGTATCATATTAATGTATTTCTCTAATTTGTTTCTAACTTGCTGCCGCAAACAAAACAAATAGGGTACCTACTACTGAGGAAAAGTGAAATTTTCATTTTCCAGGATATCCGTATCAAAATATAAAATATTCAGTACGATTTCCGTAGCGATTAGATTGATCAATATAATTACAATTAAACACTCGGCGTTAGACACGTCTCTCGTCTCCCCTTACAGTAGCATGATTCAACAACATAGTCTAAATGTGAAACACTCACACGCCTAAAGTCATGAGATAGTACCTAGATTGTGTCGAAACCCTTCTAGCCCAGCGAAGTGTAGCATCGATTCCGGAAGAAGACAAAAAATCTCTGAACATTTGTTGAGCCATGCCATCTGGATAGCTGAACACAGCTTCTTACTATTTGCAGGTGCAAGATTCTAGATGCAAATGGACCTCTCAACAACGTCCCGTAAGTGCTCGATTGGGTTCATGCACAACGGACGTGGTGGCCACACAATTCGTCAGAACTGCCAAAAACATGGTGTCTACATTCCTTGAGTTCTTAGTATAGTGGAACATGTAAATAATAAGCAATGGCATTTTGTTTTAATCCCACCACCACCCAGTCCAAGCATCTTGTACATTATTGGTATTTCACAAGTAAATAATAATAATAATAAAAAAACATAATTTCTTTAAAATAGAGAATTGAAACGCACTGAAAAAATCCGGTCATCGGTGGGAATCGAACCCATGACTTCTGCCTTGATTGGGCAGTGCTCTTACCAACTGCGGACAAGCCAACCTCATAAATTTTCCTGAGATTTCCTCATAAATCATAGATTTCCCTGAGTATTCCAGGTTTTCCAAGGTGGTAGACACCCTGAAGAGTTCTCCGCGAAACAATTCGGGAAAACATGGGCCCGAAGACATAGTGTCCATGACTGTGGAAAGTACACGAAGGGCTACAAGTGGTACCAAGCAGTGCAGTTCAATGACGTATTTAGGAGAACCAGCGGTCCCAACATATGCCAAACGTAGACACCGTACATTAATATGGAATCAGCATCAGCGTCCACTGTCCTGCTGACAAGGGATCCAAGGCTTGATGGAGTCTAAGCGGCACCCGAACCCTACAATCAGCGCGAAAAAACAGGAACCATGAATCATCGTACCATTCCACATGTTGCCGCCGAAGTCCTCCAAGGTACAAATAGCCTACAGTGTTCAAGAACCCAGCTGAGGCGCTGGGTTTAATGCCATACTGTTAATAGGGTCATTCTCCTGCTTTTATATTTATGGAAACTAAAGAACGCTCCTGGACGAGTCAGTGTTGTTTGTCTGCCACCAGCGACAATTCTAACCAAACGCCAGTTGCTTACTCAACCATTGTACTGCCTTCGATGACGTATTTCCGGTAAACACGTTGACACCGTGGATAGAAGAATGCGAAATGTCCGCACAACCTCGGAAATAGCAACATCCACTTTCATGTCCTATCCAAACTCAGATAATTCATGCCATGATCATGCTAGCCCGTGTTCAACGGAATGCGTCCAATCCGCCATGTGCAAATAGAGCCATTTGGCAGTTAACTATTGAATGACCTTTAGTATTTGAATGTATATGTATGGAGAAAATATAAAGGTACTACCCCCATTTATCAAGTTTTAATCTGTTTACCCACTTCTTTTTTTATCGCAATTTTTCCAATGACTGGGAGAAGGAAGGAAGTCCTCTTTTGGACGAAATAGAGAGGGGGAGATCTATAAATTATTCCATTTTCATCAGCGATTTTGTCCGCGGTATATAATCGGAGGTACAGCAGGTTGAAATGCTCATTGAAATATTGCGATAGTATATACAGCGCGAACTAAGTATATGTATGCAGGGTGTCGGAGACAGTCCGTACTCCTATTCTAAAATGACGGGGATAAGTTCGTACTAAAAATAAAACTAAGTGAGATAGCCAAATCGCCTATGCTCTACTGAATGGTGATTTTGCAACTTCCGGTACTGATCGGAAGTGGCCTATGCAGACCGGAAGTAGATTAAAAAAATGAAACACGATGTTTTAAAAATCAGATTTTGATTCCACGTAAAAAATTAAGAACTTTTGTCTGAAACGTTTTTACAACAAACATCTCGATTGGCCTTGAAATGATTTTGAGTGTCGAAAAGACACTGTAACTGCTGAGACACCACCCGTTTTAAAATGAAATGATTCTATTAAAAAAAATAAATAACAAAAATAAAAAGAATTAAATCGGGTACGCTCTATCGAATTGTCATATATGGAAATTGCGGTACTGATCGGAAGTGACCTGGCCAGACTGGAAATTGAACTTTTGAAATGGAAAATGTTAATTTTTATATCAGATTCTGTTTCAAGCCATGTGGGCTTTGTGGTGTGCGCGTGGGTTTTCTCAGCGTTCTCCCGTTTCCTACCACTTTCTTCGTTCCACCAATTCTCCCATCATCATTCATACGACCTAAGCCAAAGTTGCCTAAAAGCCTTAAATAAAATTTAATTCAGATTCTGTTTCTACGTTAAAAAGAAAGAAAACAAATAGCAAATGCTTTAATTGACCTAGAAATGATTGAATTATACCGAACAAATGAACTGTAAATGCTCAGAGACCACACTACCAAGTGATTTCACGGTCAGTGGAGGCATTTACTACAAAAATGTTTCAAATAATAGTTTCTTAATTTTTAACGTAGAATCAGAACCTGATATCAAATTAACATAATTATTCCATTTTTAAGTTCCGGCGCTGACCGAAAGTAACCTATGCGGACGTGAAGTTGCAAATATCGATAGAGCATACCTGATTTTCGTTATTGTACAGACTGATGAGAATCAGTTCGTTATTTTATTACAAATGGTTGATTTTCTTGAGTTTCCACGTTTTCCAGGTAAATTCTGACTGGCAAAATACCTTGACAAAAGTTACGGGACCCAATTAGCACATTTATTGACTTCTGATTTGTCGAATCTAGTTTGCGAGAACAAACAAAATATTCTCTTTCTTACCTTTCTCCTCCTGCCGTCCTCGTCTTCTGAATCACTCGATGTATCTTTGTTGCTCCTATAATGCCTCTTCTTTTGAATACTATCTTCCTTTTTCCGAATTTCAAAGTCATCCTCTTCCTTGGCAGGAGGATTGCTGCCTTTCTCACTGCCTGCGGAGGATTCACTACTTGAGCTACGAGATCGCTTCTTCGGCTTCGGTGACGGAGACCTTGACGACTCATGATTGACTCTGGAAACAGGGGGAAAATTAACATAAAAAAAAGAGAAAAGAACGAAATTGCACTCTCCAACAAATACGTACCCTTCAATTCCACTTCATTTCATGCAAGAAGGAAAAGAATTCGTGCAAACATGGTCATAATCTACGACGTCTGAAATTGATATTAACTTATCACGAAAAACAATTATTATCATTAAATACAACAGCCAGAACCACTTTCGACTTGAGGGTGGCATAATTTGTGCAGCAAGGTTCTCAAATACCTGTATCAAGTGTTATATTCATTAAAACTTTTATTTTCTTCTTATTCTGATTTCAATACAATAATATGGAGTACTAGCTTGCATAAAACTAACACTTTCGATCCCTTCTGCTACTCGAGTTTTTGCCGAGGTTATACAGCTGCGAACAGAAGTTTTGACGCATGTTTTTAGAGACTAATTCCTTATTTGCAGAGATGTTCCTTCTGTGTGTAACATCAGTGAACGAAAATTAAAAATATTTAGGTTAAAAAGATTTGCTAGCTCAGATTTTTTGAATTTTTTTGTCGACAAAAAGTGGTATTTCTTTCTTTCTTTTTCTCAAATATCACCCTTCTTTACCTAAATATCATGACAATATTTTTAACAAAAGTACGTCATGCTACTGTGTATATCTTTTCAAGTCAACAAATATTTGTGATATTTCACTATATATATATATATATATATATATATATACTGTATATAAATGTGTGTAACTATGTGTGCGCGAGCATCAAGCCAAAACGGCTTGACCGATTGGAATGATTTTTCGCACCTGATCAGATATTGGACCTGTGTGGGACGTTATCATATCAGTCGCCATATTGGATTCAAAATGGCCTCTCAAAAACCATTTTCCACAACGTTTGACCTAGTGATACGAAATTTGGCATAAAGGTATATTACCAAGAGCAATTAAAAAAAATATTACAACATTTTAAAAAAGTCGCCATCTTGGATTCAAAATGGCCGCCCCCAAATTTTTATTCACCCCGCATCAACGGGCGGGCAAATCAGGTAGTATATTTATATTTGCAGTAAGAAAAGTTAGTTATAGACATGCGTCAAAACTTCTGTTTATAGCCGTACTATGTCTCAAGCCACTCGAAGTGTTTCTGAAGACTACTGGCTAAAGAACGGCCCTGGAACTGTTTGCTCCTCTCAATAATAAACAATTTGCTTTGAATGACGAAGTTACGTCCTGCCTCCCTGAGCAGATTCCGTGTTTGTCACAGGATGCTAGTTATTGACTAATTCATTAATACAAAGTTGCAGATCTAAAAAATGCTATCAGACAACCATTTTTTTCTTCTTGAACTTCCATAACTTCCGGGTGTAGCCCATATGCTAACAGAATACTGTTAAAACTACGCTTCTATTGGCTTTAGAAATAAATAACATTAGAAGCTTATGAAATATTCAACTAGTTCCATAAACTTACGACGACTGTATTTTTTTAAAATTTTCCCTCTGGACATCGATTATTACTCATAGTTCCACGTAAGTTTCGTCCCAGACAAGTTTATCTCGCTATCTAAAATACCTGCTGAATGGAAACGTACAGATGTCGTAAGTGAAATAACAGGATGTCCTGCAAGTGGTAACAAAAATATTCCTTGACTTCTCCCGATTTTCAAGACGAAAATATAATTATTCCAGATGGTCGTCGACACACTGATTTAAAGTAAAAAATGGAAAAAATATCCTTAATTTTACCTTCCATACGTATTAGCAGGGCCAACATATGCAATAGCTTTGGTTAGCTTAAAAGTCCGGGGTGACCGACGCAGTAGCTTGAACATAGATTCCTAACAAGCACCCCTTCTCTGCTTCACTCTATGGGCAGGAACATCTACACATCGACTGATTTTTCAAGGTTTTCCACACCGCTGGACACCCCAACAGGATCTGCAACGGCGAAGCGGCTATCCGAACCAAGATATTAGAACGTGTCTCTTGCAGAAAGTTCGTAGATCCATCGATGTTGTCCATCACCATTATGATTTGGTGTGCCACTGTGTCTTAGATTTTACATCATCTTCCTCCCTCTTCTGTCTGCCTCCTCACATTTTCTTCCTAGGAAAGGTCGTCGTTTATTTTAACGGTGAGGAGTTGAGATAAGAAAACTGACAGACATTAACGAGTAATACTCTTGAAATCAGATTTCGCATTCCTTCCTTGTTACTGATAATGACAATACAAATTTCTATTTTGATAAGCATCTTTATTTTTCCTCTCCTTATACAATGCATACTGAAGAATGAATCATTACTCGCTGCACCATTCAAAAATTTTCTCCAATATATTTGCCTATTCGGCAACGTGGTTGTCAGTTCCAAAGAAGCTCGATCGTTGTCTTGAAAACACACCTGTTGAAATACAGGATTCCATTCTTTTTACAGATCTCCGGTCCTCGTAATTAGAAAAAATGAGCTATATCTGACATTTACATTCACAATTCTCGCTTATCAGCAAATTTCTTATATGTCTCCTCATTCAAAGCTACATTCTTATAAAATCCAAAGGTGCAACAGCTCTTTAGAGAAGCACTGCTGCAGGCATTACTTAATTTTAACAACCAAACACCTTTCAAATTTCCAACTCATCATTGTAACGGATTTTAGATGTCAGTAACTCAAATGCTAATATCTAAATTTGAAATACAACACAACATTACTGTAATCCCACATGAAACGTTGCCCCTTGCTTCCATTTGACTAGCACATTACTAAAAATTGTTTTTAATCGCTGAGATTTCGCGAAATGATTTCTTCCACCGAGTGACAGTATCACATTGCAAGGTGCTAATTCACGACCCACTTTGTCTATCTACACATTAGCAACACTTTATCCGTACATCCAGGCACTATATTTACAGCTAGTTAGGTGTCCGGATATTTATGGTATCATGTGTATTATTGTGTAGTAGTTCCCAACCTTTTCCAAATTGTGAAAAACTGAAAGCTTATAATAAAAATAATCATCGCATTCTTTTCGTATTGTACATAGTTACACACGGTGAAATAACATGAAAATAGAACAGCTTTTTTTTAGACACTTCTCTGGAAACCGTACTATTAATGTGATATCCGAACCCCGCTGGAGTTTAAATCCAAGGCAGAGCGCGATCATCCTAACTTACGCTACCACTGATGACAGACCACACATATCCTCTCAAAAGCACAACGGACTCTGCTCCATTTTCAATTTACTGACGGCATAACCAACTAACTCAGATAACTCAATATTACTTATAAGTTTGGCTTATATTCTTTGGAAAAAAGTGCATGTTAGACCGCAGGGAGCATGCACTTTCTTTATTCATTTGGACACTGAGAACACCAAAATCATCCAACGAACAAAACTGGTTGCAGATTTCTAGCACCATCCTTCACTAGGCATAGAGACAGCAATAATCGAACTGTATTTCATTGTGTTTTCGGCTGGAACTCCTTTAATGATGGCTTCGAAATAGCTTCCGTACTTTATTTTATTCCCCTTCTTTCACTGCTTTCCAAGAGTTAATTTATGGTGTCTAGTGTTTACTTTCCTCCATAATGCAGTAAATTAAACTGCAAAAGGCGTAGTAAATGTATATTTTTTTCTTATTTGTTTGTTTTTAAATATCGCTTTTGTTGTTCTTTATTTGCTAGATTTTATTTTTTTACTATTTTGTACACACACATTGATGGGTCCCAACGGACATGAACTCACAGCACGGGCAGTACAGAAGTTTACATTTTTATATTATACATTTATACTTAAAAAATAATAATAAAAAAAAAAACAATAATAATAAAAAAACACTTTTCTTAAACAGTTCATACTAAAAGGTAGAAAATAATTTTGTTTATGCATGACTAAAAAGAAAAGCATGGAGTGCGCTCTCATATACAGACACTATAAATTCAACTGGCGCGCCCCATGCTTTTCTTTTTAGTCATGCATAAACAAAATTATTTTCTACCTTTTAGTATGAACTGTTTAAGAAAAATATGTATTTAAAAAAGTTTTTTTTTTTTTTTAATTTTCTTTTCGAGCTATTTCAGTGTTCGAATACTTTTTCTCAAGCTTTTTCCCAAATCCTAAAGTATTCTTCAACCAAACGCAGCCTCGTAGCGGGGTTAGTCTTTATTTTAGGATAAAGAACATCTTAATAGAAAAAAGAAAATACACTTTTAAAATATATAGAAATATATGAAAGTAACAATGGAATACTGTATTGTCACCCGACTTACGTCGCTGTGCAAAATTTCGGGAAACGAGTTAAATTCAAGTTTCAAGATTTGAGGACACGATGAACCATTGTGAATTACAGAAAAGTATGTAAAACACTTCACTAAAATGAACTTAACACAAGTAAGTCATGATAATGTCAAGTACGACAATGTCAGCTCAGATCCATAACGTCTTCGCTATCATATTTCAGGTCTAGGTTGCACCCGCCCTATCCTGCATGCTACTATCATGCGATACCAGTACTGTCCGACTTGAAACTGATCATGCGGATAAAACTATTGAGCATCTTGCATTGCCTACTCAGAAGAAGAAGTTAGACATTATCATATGCTTCCTGTTTTTAGGAAATATTTTGTTAACATTTTAAGAATAAACAATATTAGCAGTAAATGTATATCTTTCGTCCTCAAAATTAACCATAAAATAGCTCCAGGAAATATGCGTAATTATGTCAAATTTCTATCAACTGAAAGAGCTTCAGAAGCTGGAATTCGTCAGTTGTAAATAGACAAATTACATGAGATAAAAAAACTTAGCTGCGTATTATCATTAATAAAAATCTAAGTACTGTATCACCTCGTAAGCCGAAAATATGTTTTGAAATACAACTACGAGAGCATACAATTAGGAAGGAAAAAGAAATTATAAACGAAGATTTTCTTTTAGAAAATTAAAACGACTTTCTTCTATTTGAGAACAGGCATTTTAAAATTAACAGTAGCCATGAACAAATTAACAGTAGCCATGACTGAGAACCTGTCTCACGCGAAATTTTTCCAGTGCTTTCGAACTGGTCTTGTTTTAGATTATCATCTATTTGAGCAATAATTTATTGTCCTTTTGGGCAAAACTGAGCATTCGTGATAACGTGCTTGCTCCGTAATCGGGTCATTCTCTATGTATTGTCCGTGTAGCCAAGGACGAAAATAATGTCATTATGGCAACACAACAGAAGAACTTGCACCAAAGAGTAAATTAAACTTTTTCAACTCGTGCTCGTTTCGTAACGAAATATACTTATTTTAAAATATGTCGGAAATAATATGCTCAAGCAAAAGACCAGGAGACCCACACCAAGACCTATTTCTATAGACTGAAGGTTTTTAAATCTTGATACAGTACTTGCATGAAAAAAACAAATGTGAATATGGTGCAAAAATGTTGAGTCTGCCACGCTGATTTTCGTCCACAGCTGTACGATGATGATGACAACTGTCAAACACCGGGAAACAGCCTTGGAACCAAACTACCGAAGATGACAATGAGTTGTACAGGGAGGAGCCGGTGTCATGTAGATATTTTTATCTAAATTAAGCACGGTCTTGATTTGCTTTCATCTACACAGTTTATTTACAAGTAGCTCCCATGCAAAAATGTTTTTATTTGAAGGAACAACCTAGTTCATAATACTTGGTGTAATGATCGTCGTCAAGGCCAGAGTCCGCGTAACATAAGAACTATATTATCGACTGTTCGATGAGAAGATTTCATCAACATCTTCCATTTCCTCTTGCATCTGTCGTAAACATAAATATATTCTCTCTGATCTCCATCAACAAAGACCACAATATTCAGCATAGTCAAAATACACAAGACCCAAGTCAGTTAAAATTTAGTCAGAAAAAAAAATAATCTTAACCTTACAATTCCACCAGAATCATGTCAAATCATTATGTCCACCTACCTCTTATAAAGAACATGCAGCTTTCGAAGCATGCACCGTGACTAGCTGGCATGGGAGGAACTCAATAAGTTCGCGATGGGTATCAGTGAAAATACAGAATGAACCTTGTAGTCTATCCCAGAGTCTTTTTAGGTTCCTTTGTGGAGAATGCACGCATCGGATGTGTCGATCTACGAGGTTCCATAGATTTTCAGAGGGATTATGTACTCATGAAGTCTTCGGCGTGCTCCTCAAAACGGTATAAATAATTTTGGCGCACATAACGGCACAATATTTTCCGATAAAGAGGGAACACGTCAATGTGTATAGATGTACCTGATCGGCAACGAGACGAGTTCCGGGTGACTTCCGAAGGTACTCACGCCATGTAAACATTCCCTAGACCATAACGCCGCCGCCTCAGCCTGTTTCCTGTCAACAATTATGTCCGCAGTTTGTTCTCTCAGGTTTGACCATACGCCACCGACCTCCCTCTTGCTTTAGCATAAACTGTGACTCATCGGAAAGAGTCACTCGTTGCTACTTATTGGAAGTCCCCTGTTAGTGTAGCTGACTGTTCTCTGTGGAGGGGAAACGGATTAAGCATGGGTGTTGTCATCACGCATCTGGTCCAAGGCCCCATGCACAACAAGGTTCGCTGCACTAGCGTAGTGGACACCTTTTCGGTCGCTCAACGGTTCAATTGTACGACCAGTTGATCAGCAGTAAGCGCCGATTGGTTATGAGTTAGACCAACCATTGTAGCCTACACTCACCTCTGGGATCAAAAGCACATTAAACTCTATAATTGACAAGTTCAGAATTCATATCCATACACTTTCACCACCACAGCACGTAAGCAATTCACAAAGTTCTGTTTTCCAGTAAGGCTTCCAACCATCACCTGATAATTATACATTTTTTTCAAGTCTGTATCGGTTGCGCGTTCACTGTGTTGGTGACCGAGGCTATTACCGTGTTCAAATCAATGCTTGCGGGGCATGAACTTGCAACGTGCGCTGTATGATTGGTTAAGCGTGCGCCACATCTACACTGAGGGGTGGTCAAATAATGTAACTGAACCCTGTATTCGTAACATGCACACACCATCACATGCAATTTATAATTAAGAGTTTTTGTTAAAGTGAATTAGGAATCTGACAGGCACTAGACAAGCATGCACCAATATATAAAGTTTACAAACTACAGAAATCTCTCACCGAGCTTTGTAAGAGCCTGGGGAAGGTGACTTGCTGCCGCTGGAGGATCGCCTCCGATCCCTTGGACGAGGTGGCGACGGAGACCTGGAAGAAGATCGAGATCGTCTTTGTTCGCTATTTTCTTCTGACTTGCTTCCAGCGGCCATGCTGAGCAGCTTGGCCTGCACACTGGACATAGGGAAACCACTGGAAAATGCAACAACAGCCAGTGAAAACGGAATTGAACACACTTGTTAACTAGACCACCGTCACAGAAAAAAAACAACAAACAACTGTAGTAACTTTCATGAATTATTCAATAACACCACACACACACAAAAAATTTAAAATGTAAACCATTAATACAGGCCTGTTAACAGTGACAAGTTATCCATACCTCTGAAGGTTGACAGGACTAGGAGACTAAATTTGAAACGAGGTGATTCAGAACTGAAAGAAATATGACTGTTAGACAGAATTTGCAAAGAACGGGCGCAATCTTCTGTCCTAAAAAAATTGGAGCAGAAATCACAAATTTGAGTACGATTTTATAAGTACAGATCTGAGACGAAAATACTTGTAAAAAGTACAAGCAAGCCACGATAAACAGAACCTCAATTCGCGTAATGTTCGAGTTTTTTCCTTCGAGAATTCACGGTAAGTCCTAAAATGTCAAAAATAATTCAGGACAACCCATCACTGTAAGGTAAGCCTTTTAATGATTCAAATCATTTGAACATACACACTTCAATTCCATTTTCAAAGCTGGTGTTTGCTAGGATTCTCTGGAAATCGAATGATGTGGGGAAGGCTGGGAAGGAACTAAGCTAGTGGTATTCAGCTATGACTAACTTACTAACTAAAAGCATCATTTGTCCAAGTTCTCAAAATAAGATCTCAGAAATCAAAACGCAGTTTTCATGTTAATTCTACAAAGTTAAACCTTAAAATAAAAATCATTCGACCACTACAATAAGCTGTGCACGAACGATCCATAATCGATGAAACGTGTCATTATCTGCATTAATCAAGCACGAAAGGCGTTTCTGTAGAAATGGAAGCGACGAGAATGTCTAATAAGTTTACACAATGTATTACTAGAAAAACAAAATATGTGGAAGTTGAAAACCGGTGTTACTTTTACTCTCCCATGCTACCAAATCCATGTGCAACAATTCGCAGTTTAATATTGTCTAGTTGGATCTTCTTAAAACCTTTGCTAGAACCGAAAGTAAATTCCTCCTTAAAAATTCGTTTATAGATCATGGCAATTTCTCTTGCTTCGTACGCACAGTGCGGCCGATTCAAGAAAAAAGCTGGCCAAAAGTAAAAAACGCAAGTGAATGTTCTCAAAATCTGCAGGTTTTGTTTCTTTTGGTGGGGGGGGGGGGGGGGGTGTCGCTGATTACGAATCTGAAGTCAGAGTTGCAAAACTGAACCTCCTTAACATTTTAGCGTTTAAATGATAATTGTTGTTAAAATGAAATATGATGATGATGTTTTTTAAATAAATGATTCCTGATTGGGTTTTGGGCGGCCATTTTGAATCCAAGATGGCGACTTTTTCAATATATTGTAATATTTACCTAAATTAGTCGTGATGATACACCTTTATGACACATTTCGTTTCTCTAGCTCAAACGGTGTGGAAAATGAACTTTTGGGTCCGCCATTTTGGATCTAAGATGGAGTCTTTTGAAACATTTTGTAATATTTTCTTAACCTACTGGTGATCATGTACGTTCATATCTGATTTGATGTTTCTAGCTCCAGCGGTTTAGGCTCTGCACTCTATACAACAATAGGTTTGGCGGCCATTATGGAACCAAGATGCGACTTTGTCAACATGTAATATTTCCTAAACTATTCGTGATAATACACCTTTGTACCAAATTTCGTAGCTCTAGCTCAAACGGTGTGGAAAATGGATTTTTGGGTCCGCCATTTTGAAACGATTGAATAACAAACAGGGGCAACTTCGGGCAGATTATTTTTGTTTTATATTGACGAACATACATTTGACTCGAAAGTCTGACAGCGGAACAACATAACTGTTTCATAATAACGTATCGAATTTTAACGCTTTTTATTAATAAAATTCAATAACAATTATTGTTTCACTAATAATTTATATCTGGTGTAGTAAAAAGTAATCCATTATTTTGCCAATAGATGGCTTCAGTGATCTGTATCTCGCGTTGTATAAGTCCGATCGGGTTCAACGAGATGGCGTTCAAACGATGAGATTGCGTACTACAAACACTGTTCACATAGTTGTGATGAGTTGACTCAGTGTTGTGTGAGCGCGCGTCAAAATGGACACTAGCAAAGAGAAAATACGCTATATTTTACAGTTTTTCTTCGATAAAGGCGAAAACGCAAGCCAGGCGGCTGCAAATGTGAATAGTGTTTATGGTCCTGATACTGTAACAGCCAATCACGCGCAATTTTGGTTTCGTCGATTCCGTTCCGGTAATTTTGACGTCAAAGATGTACCACGCACTGGAAGGCCAAGTGTCGAAAATGTCGATAAAATCATGGACATTGTCGCGTCCGACCGTCATGTAAGCACTGTTTCGATTGCCCAAGAGCTAAACATTGCACAAAAAACCGCGTGGAACCATTTGCATAAGGCTGGATACACA
>JAGDQP010006327.1:1265-72957 GCA_022664845.1 Lepisma saccharinum | reverse complement strand
ACATTGACTGATAAATACAGTGAGATCTCAAAGATTCGGAAGTAGTTTTGAAATAAAATTTACTTTTTTAAAGAAAATATTTTGGAATTAAAGACCGTATTTGATAGCTTCTCTCTCTCACTGTTATGGTAAAGTGCACTTCAAATACTAATATTTGAACAAGATTACTGATATTTTGTATATTTGCAATGAATACCTCTGTAGTTCCACTTTTAGATGTTCCATGTCGTGTGATATTTGCGTTTGCGAATGGACAATCATGCGGTGTGTGTGGTATATGCGAGAACGTGGCTCTACATAAAAGCAGTTTGGTACGTCCATATATGTATTGTATATGGTCAGTACGTCAGACAGCGTCGTAAAAGTTTGAAAACTAATTCACGTGATAAGTTCGTCACATTGTAGACGGAATAGAGAGAACAGACTACACAGAATTATTTATAGAAATAATTTGTGAGTAAGGCTGTGTTTTTATATATTTTAATTTATTTACAGGTAAAGAAATGTTAACGATGTCACACTCATGTCTGCTGATAATTTGAAATTCATGTATTCAGTTCCCGATGAAATGACATGACTGTCCATGTACTAATGTTGGTCTTTAACCTGTCAAATGACTTTCGTTCAGTTGAGTGTAGCTTCTTCTATCGCTGCCTTGACCGAAATTGCTATTTTATGGCTGGGCCAACATCCAAAATCTATTGGTCACACCATCGATCGAACTTGGAACTGCTCTCATCGAAGGCGAGGACACTCATTCCGCATAGGGGCTCTTTACAAAGGAAGAACGTAATGAAATAATATTCAGTTATAATCTAGTATAACGCAGCTTCATATAACAGAGACACAAATATAACTCTGTATTATCCGGTCAAAATGAGCTAAACCACGCCATTGACTAGCACCACTTCGCGATTGTCATTGTGGTCGAGTTATAGTAGATCCCACAGACAGGGGTAGATACAGATTCAGTTTAACGTCAGGCATGTCCAAATTTTATGAGGGGGGTACAAATTTTTGGGGCCGGTTGTACATTTATGAAGCATAAGTATGTCAAACACACATGTTGAAGTTCGGAGTCTCCTCACTTCAGATTGGTTTAGACCATAATGTCAGTGCTGGCTAACAAACGGAAGGACTATTTTTAATAGTACGAAACGTTTGTTACTGAGGCGATGAACTTGCGAGTTCCGTAAGTCATAGGATTATTTATCTCCTTGTCTGTCCCTTTTTAAAAAGTATTTGTGTGTGTCAAGTATGGAGAATAATTTACCTTCCTGTATAAATATTTTTAATTTGTGTTGTGAATACGTGTTTTTGGCCCCGCTCAAAAGTTCTGAAGCAACTGGTTTTATCGCCGCGCGTGAAGTAGTGTTTGCGTTGAGGTTGTAACTTTCAGTTTTTTTTTACGTAAATAGCACTAAGAGTTGATTTACGTAATTGCTTACATGCATTAATGTCGAGCGGATTTGCAAGTGTGGACCTTAAAAAACAAAAGACTCGTTAAACTTTACTTTTTCGATAGTACAGTTGACTTGATTAATTAATTGATGACTATTTTATTGAGATTTCAAGACTGCTTAAAGTGCGTTGATGGAACTGAGTTTTAAAATAATTTTGCAGAAAAGTGTTCTTTAGATAGAATACGAATTTAATATGGTAAAAATAAAGGTCCATTGGCAACGCTAATTCCAGTGTTTGTATTCGAGTTAGAGGTTTTAAGTAATACACCAATTTGTTTTCAAATCTACAGTTCTGAAGTTTCTTCGTCACTTTATAAATAATGTGAATGTTGGTGGTAGAAACCCGAATTGGCTCTTAGCTCCACATGCACTACTACCACTGTTGGATCACGCGTTTCCATGACAATAAGTCTGCTGTTTCTATTTGTGATGGATCTGCTTTCACGAGGTATGTCCTTAACGGTGATATTTGAACGCCATAAAAAAAAAAAAAAAAAAAAAAAAAAAGAGTATCACGGTCTCAGATTGATGCCATTTCGCAAATCTATTTACTTTTCTGTTCTTTTAAATTTTTGTTTTCTGAGGAGCAGTGCTGAAGAGGAATGTATGAAGATTGTCCAAATAAAATGACTAGTAATTGCTTTGAAGAATTGTTAACTTATTGGTCAAATTCTATCTAAGCAGATGTATTTAAGTAGCTCAACGCAACAAATACTTTGGTAATACAAGAGCATTTCAGAAAAATTAACTTTTCATATTATTTCTTAGCTTAGTTCTTGTATCACCTCATTCTTTTTCTTAAATGTGTTAACACGTCGATTCTTGGAAATAAATAACAGATAGAAAAATTTTCCAGATAGCACATCGGGACAATTTTGTAATTATACAGGGTGTTGCAAAACAATGTGAACAAATCATTTCACGAGATTCTGTATGAAAATAAAGAAGAAAATGTATATAGCATCGAGAGTGCACAAGTGCTTAGTTTCGGCGCTATAGGCTGCCGAAAGTGTGGGAAAGTGAAATCTAGAGATCGATATTTCTAATACATTAATAGTAGAACTGAGGTACCCTGGAAGACTTCTGACCTGCACTATCCAAAAATCGTGCATTTCGTGGGTAAGGGATTCCCAGAAATTCAGCGAACTTTTCAGCAAGAGAGATTTGGATTGACCATTTAATACATGTCAGTGATTACGTTTTATCATGTGTACTGATACAAAAAGTTGTATCTGTGCTTATTTCCCCCACATTTACTTCTAATTTTTTGGATAGAGGAGGTTTATCATGCCACCTCAGTTCTACTGTTAATGCTATTGAAAATATCAAGCTGTAGAGTTCATTTTCCTACACTTTCGAAACGAAGCACTTTGTGCATCCTCGATGTTCTTTTATTTTGCTTCTTAGTGTCTGGAATCTCATGAGGTAGGTTTGTCGATCTATAAGGGTCAAGCAGTCAAATCCATATTTTTTTTATTCAATATAATCATCAGCCATGTGAATAATTTCTCTTGCTTGTTGTTCAGTGCCTATCGTCATGAAGTAAAGGTTAAATGTACTTTCTTTCCCCTCATGCTTTGAAATGTTGGGCAACCAGCGCAAACCCTCCACATTTACTCGACCATCGTGCAGTTTGTCACAACATGCGTCCTTGTCAACAGTCCATTATGTTTACACCACGTACGTTGTTCAACTTCGTAAACATGCTGTAGACCGCATGGACACCATCACGCAGACATTCTATAGTTGAAACTGTTTGTTAAATGCTTCACCACCAGGTGTTAAAATTCGTGAGTATTTTTCCAACACTTGTGTTGATGTTGCTTTTTACTCAGCCCTCGTGTATATGTAAACAGAATACGTGAAATATTTATTTTAAATTGCAGTAAATGTTGATTTGGTCTTGACACATTGTCCAGCTTTTTTTTTTTTTTTTAATCATAGGCCATTTTCTGTACAAAGTAGTATCCACTGAGCATTTGTATTTTCAGTATTAACAAATGGAGGAGAAAGTATTAGCGTAGGCACTGAAGTCATGAATTACGCAGTTTTAAATTACGCGATCTGACTAAAAATGAAGATAAAAATAACCTAATGTAATGTTGGTTTATGTCCAAGATTATATCTATCTCGGAGGTGAGATACACTGTCAATTTTCGTAAAACTCTAACTCAGTTCATAAATTTGTTGATTTTAAGCACGCTCTTTCAATTATTATTTTGCGACAGTGTTTATCAATAGCCAGTCCTACAAAATGAATAATGACCTAGTTCTGCACGAGGGTCGTCAAAAAAGTTCGTATCCCGATCCTCTTGCCATTGATTCCCAAACTTGAAATTTGTTGTACATTAAGGCTATTTTTTTGTATGTATTGTGGCCAGAGATCAGTTCTCTTAACACTTCGGTTTCTTTTATATATATAAAGGGTCATTTTTAACGCAAGGTATCATCACCCAGCGAAATGAAGATATTGTGGGTGTGATACAGTATCTCCTATTGAGAAAGGTCATACGCCGCAGCAGATTTATGAGCACACTGTACCGATATTACGTGATTGTGCTCCTCCGTAATCCACCATTAAGAAGTGACATGTGAATTCTTCTGTGGAAGGCAGTCGTGTGATGACTGAGGAAAATATCCAGTGTGTGGAACAACTGATTGAAGGAGATCGGCGGTACACCATTACAGCACTAGCAGACATTGTTGGCATATCGCGTGGCAGCTTTCTTTCCATTTTAACTGAACAGTTGAGTCAGTAAAATGAGTTATCATTGGACACAGAGAACATTTGGCTCACAAGAGCAGAAACAGTGCCGCGCCAGGGTTCCTACTGCCAATTTGGCTCCTCTTTAAGACGATGCTGAATTGCAAGTGAGTACGAAACGTGATTACATCAAGTTGAGACCAGAAACAAGACTGTGGTGTAGAATCGGAGCTTTTATCACTGCCCGTAGCTCTCTCTTCTCCATTTCGGTGAGTGAGGACACCTTCCCTTATATGTGACTACAAAAAAGAAACCAGAGAGAATTGGTCTTTGGCCACACTACATACAAAACATTAACCTAAATGTACACCAAATTTCAAGTTTAGGAATCAACTGCAAGAGAGTCGGGATATGAACTTTCTGGACGACTTTCGTATACCTCCAGGAGGAGCATGTTCAACTGTACAAATCTGTACGGAGGTCGAGCTTAGCAAGAAACAGATATAGTGCAGTTTACCTCCGATATAGTAGACGTCGGTAAAACTCAGGCCACTTAATACGATCTTTTTTTTTTAAACTGGCGGAAGTTCGTGAAGAGTCGGTTTAAACAATTGCAAACTTGGACATTTCAATATTCTCTGCAATAAACTGACACGACATACATCTTTTTTTTAATACCAATCGATAGATCTGTGAGATTATTATCCGAAATGGCAAAAATTGGTGAGAGGCCATTTAAAAAGTTTGAATTAAATAATAAGCGAAATACGTTTAAAACCAACGGCATTTATTTTCTTGTTTCTGGAATTCATACAGCAAGAAAGTAGTATATACGCAAAATGTTTTGGGTTCCCCGATTTCTTGAAAACTAAAAAGCGGGACACTTATAGCATTGTAAAGGGTGATCCGTATAAAACTTGACCATTTCACTTACTTATTGTTTCGTTTCTTTGAGAAAGTCACTGTAAACTTGAAACTGAGTTTAATTGTATTGACTCTAGGAAAATCAGTTCGTCCCTGGCTGAAATTAACAAATTACAGTATCCAATATTGCCTGATGGAAGTGTCCTGCGCTGCCAAGGATTGTTTCCAAAGCGTGGGGGTCTGGAACGGTGCCCACCCAGCATCGTGATGCAATTGGGGAGCTGCTGTGAATAAAAGATAGTGGCGATCACAGTGAGAGCTTAGGCTCTCTTCTCCCAATCCCTCTGGTCAGCGTGGGAACAACAGACCAATCAATCTCCTCCCTCCCGAAGAGGCCTCATTCAGCAGTGGAACGAACGTGATTAGAACGAATTTTCGTTGTATCGGGATTTTACCTAATATAAATAAATACATGTGTCTGTTCCAGCACTGGAACAATTTCAACCACCACCACATATCACAACCTGGAAAGAAATACTGGGGGTAAGACACCTAATGGTGGGTGGGAAGTGTCATTGTCAAGTATATCCTGACAGGCTAAGCAACCCACACCACAATGTACTTTGCCGGGTTGACAACCTGCAAGTTGACAAATTTGGCATCGCTATCAATTCATTAGCAACGGCTATCTTTTTTTCGATTCGACACCTCGCAGGGGGCGAAAACCTCTGGACCTTGCACCAACGGGTGGGAAATCAGTATATACGAGGGTCATTGCAAAAGTCATGGCAACTAATTTTTTTTTTTCGAAAATTGTGACAAAAAAATTCTTAAATATGCAGATGGAAGGTTAGTTATGTAAACATTACATGTAGGGAGATAGAGGAACACACACACCGCCATAAAGATATAGCACGAGAAAAAAGACGAAAAAAATTGTGTCGTTTCAAAGGTGTTTACTGTCAATTGCAACAGTATACAATAATACAGGGCAGGAACACGTACCGGTGACATCTTAGAGTCCCTCGAAGTAGTCTCCCACAGACCCCATCGCACACTGCCACCGCTGTGGAAGACGCCGCAATTGACAGTAAAACACGTTTGAAACGACAAACATTTTTTCGTCTTTCTTCTTGTGCTATATCTTTATGGTGGTGTGTGTGTTTCTCCATCTCCTTACATGTAATGTTTACATATAAACTAACCTTCCATTTGCATATTTCAGAATTTTTTTATTCGTTGCCATTTTCGATAAAAAAAATTGTTGCCATGACTTTTGCAATGACCCTCGTATACATAAGTTATGAAACTCCTTACCTGGGGATTTCGCAGGACGGTTTGTTCGCTTCTGAAGTCAAAACTCCTGAATTTCAGAATCCAAGCTGAGTCTAAAATGGTGCCGCCATCTTGGAATTGAAGTTGCAATATTGGCTTACAGAATTCAAACGTAAAAAACTCTCACATAAGAAATGTAATGAAAATCTGACTTTTTTAAAAAAAATGTACGTAGTGGTAAGTCAAAGTCAAACACGTAGGCCTCCACTGTTTGACAGGCAATAATGGACGACAGTCTCTTGCTGATTTCAACCAAGTCACCTAAACTGATTCTCCTAGTCACTAGAAGAATCCCATTTCAGGTTTACTGAGACTTCCAGGAAATAACAATAATCGAACATTTACGTATGCGGGCAATCTTATAAAATTAACAATTTCGCTAACTTTTGTAATATAGAACAAATTTAATTACTTTCTAGTCAGTGCTCGAAGTTTGGGAACACGAGAGGGCACACCGTTCCCTTTTTCATTTTGGATTTGGCGTACCCCAACCTTTTAATTAATGGGAGCTCATTTCCTTTACTTTCAATAGGCAATCGCCGCCACCAGGTGCAAGCGTACCCTTACCTTTTCTAACCCACTTCGAGCACTGTTTCTAGTAGCTTAAAGTTTTTTCATGCGAGTGAAATTGATGAGGATCATAGTTTCTTAAAGAAAGGAAAAAGAAAAGAATTTACCCCCAGCACTGGCTGACTTCTTTTCTTTGGAACATACAAAAAATTATCATCAATAAGGTCATGTTGAAATATACACATGAAATTTCTCTGACGGTAGAGACATCTTGTGAGAATGCCAGACAAAAATTAGCTGCTCATTTCAACCAGCGGTGGAGAGAATTTTTTTCTTCTTCAAAATCGCATGCTGTTATTGGCTAGCAACACGAACTCCCTCCCAAACACCCAAAGCCGCCACTGCATCAACAGAAGATTGTGCTCTATGTTGGTGGACTGCTCCGGCTATCGTGCATCGCGAACTGCTGCCACGATGGGTAGACAATTGATACAGTTGTGTACTCAGTAAAGTCTAATTCACACACACACACACACTGCCGTGGTCCATGAAGTTTCTTTTCAGAGTGACAATGAAAATACATTGAGTTGTCTTTAATTCACACATGCAGTGTCCTGCCCCGACAGTGCCGTCTTGAAGTAAAACCATCTCGGTCGCGATCCTTCGGCTTTCCTCGGCCAGTCTGTGGTCGATTGTTATTGAGCAAGGTTGTGCGTAAAAAATTAATGAAGAGCAGCTGATAATGTTGGTGCAAGAGCACGAATACTTATACAGCTTACAACACAAAGACCATGATAATAATCTTGTGAAAGATATTTGGGCCGATATAGGCAAAAAACTGAACAGTAACGACCCCAGTTATTAGTGTCAGTTTAGCAATCGAAAGGACCTGGGAACGACCCCAGTTACCGCCTGTTTTCACTAAGTGTGTTTTCCTGTCACACCAGGCAAATGCTGGGATGGTAGACCTACGTACAAACTAGGACCCGACCGACTACCTCCCATCATTTCTCTCACCCTATCCTGGTCTGGTTATAATGCTCACGTTAATGAAGATCAGTATTTCCATTTACTTGTTTCAGTTCTCGTTATTTTTCAATAATAAATATTTTTGAAAATATATTCAATAATAAATGAAGCAAGTAAATACGGCACGGCATGGGAACGGCACCCTGTGTGTGAATCAACCTTAACTGGAACAGGTGCATGAAAAACTTAAAAACAGTGAAGTTAGCGCGTGTGAATCGCAGATGTGTGATTCTGCTAAAGGACAAGGCAAAGCCATTATGCTGATAAGGTCATCCAAGTCACCATTATCTGACTTCGTTGGGAAACACTAATGCACCTCTAAATTCCGCCGACATTGCACTATCGGGTAACCATTTGTTCCATTCGTTAGACAACGTCACGAATCCTCGACGAGGTAGTACACGCACTTGAAGACCTTTTTGCTGAGTTCTGGCAGCGTAGGATCCATAGCCTGCCTAAACGTTGGAGACTGGTTATTGCGGCTGATCGGGACTATTTCTGGGTTTTCAGGTACGTCTTCATGTTACTGCGTTTCTCTTTGTAGGGTCAAAAAATCGACGGAACTTTATTGGTTGCCTTATATTAAGTTAGCCACTGAACTATACGGTGTTAAAAAAAAATGTGTTGATCAAAAATTGAAGAGTAAATTTCCTAGACCCAAACATGAACAAAAAAGTTCCTGTGAAAAAATATCAAAACATGAGTTGTTTGAGCTAGAGGCACCCAAACGCAGGAAGGCATCGTAACAAATGATATAATATTTAGACAAACAGTAACGTAAGATGTGTCGAAACATCAGTTGAATTGTGGTTATAGTCTTTAGGAATCTTTGGCTCTGGACGTGATAGAGTAACGGATAGGCCGGAAAGCAACCACGGCATAGTCTTTGAACGTACCGATCCTATTGTTAACTTAGTGTGACTGAGGAAAACCTCTCAGGAAGGATGATAACCAGATCTTGTGCATGAGTAGCCGATGCGGAAACATCAGATCGATGTGGATAGAATTTAAAAGCAAAAGACAAAGTCCAACTGTGTACAATAAAGAACCACCATGTACACACCCAGCTCCTGCCATGAACTTCGAATGCACGCCAAAAAGGCACGCAGATTCGAGTCATACTGGCGGCCAACTTGACAGGTTTTCCTGTTCATTAGATAAATGTTCAGATGGTGATTAGATATTTTCTGGTCCTTAACCTCCCGGAACGAATGCTCACCGAGGGACGTAATCTCTCCAACTTGTGACAAGCTACGGCTCATAAATATAAACTGAACAAGCATTGTTACGAAAAATTGCCAAGAACTTTCAGTGTTTATTTTAATGTATATGATGCTGGAAAACTGAAAAGTCACGGATCACGCACAGGGAATGGGAATATTCTGATCAAACTACTTTAGCTAATATATTTTTTAATAATTCTAACGATTTCACGGCCTGAGCGAGTTTCCTAAGGACCATAAATAAATTTAAAATAGGCAATTTCAACACAGCTTTCATATGCTTTAGACCAGCAACATACTTCTGAAAGATAGTGAAAGTCCAAAGCATTTAGAAGAGTTATACACGAAATAATTTTCATCAAATTGAAGAAATTTTTCGGGTGTACTGCACAAGCTTAAGAAGAAACTCACTGAGTAAAACACAATTTTATGTAATAAAAACTTTTAATACAGAGTGCAACTTTTCTTTTCACTTACAAAAAGAAAATTCCCTATTTTTATTATTATTTACACTATAAGTGGAATTTAATAATTGGACACAATTGTGCTTATCATACACATCACATGTTCATCACCACATTTTACAAAAGCTTTCACATACAACGCAAAAAAAAAAAAATCTTTGGTTAAGGCAGTTACACACTAACCTGAGGACAATCCCTGGACAATGGTGAAAATTCACCAATACATTCACATGTATACACTGCACAGGCATTCTGCAATGCATGAGCAGCCAGCAGTTAATAGTACTGATATATTACTTTTCTTTTGAATTTTATATTGCGAATTACAAGGCATGATTAAATTTAGAGATATTTCTAAATACTGCAGGAAGACAGTTTCAAGACACACCTGCTCTCAATAAATTAGAGAACAAAGTTATTCACTATTGCCAACCCTTCCACACATCTTCCATTAAGCACACACTAAAATCAAATGCATAAATCACTTGATTCTGTCAACCTTCCTTTCAGTGAAATATCGTCAAACTATTTCATTGTTACCATTCGACTGACGCAAAGCGAACCTCAACGAATGTGGCATTTATCAAATTAAAACAGGTGGTGAAAACTACAAAATATTAAACACCTGTTAAACCACAATAATACTTCGTATAAAGGAGAAATTACAACGAATAAAGTAAGATGTTTAAGTGCATTCGAATACAAAAATGGAACATTTTAAGTGATAATGCAAGATGTAGCAAATTCCACGGATGGGATAGGCACTTCCTGAAAGGTTGAATAAGCGTTATCAAAATTTAATGGTAAGACCAATGAGAGGACAGAATTTCCTTCAATCAGAAAATTAAACGGAACACAGTATAACTGAAACAATCTGACGACATTACCTGAAAACAAAATGATCCGTAATATAAAATCAGTTTTATTTTCTGATACACGCAGACCAGTTAAAGACTTTAATACATGTTTTCTCTCTGGAGCATCAAACAACGAAAAGCACAGTGCAACAATGGTTCGCTCCACCATTGTTTCACTTACACATGATGACTTCTATTTCATTTGTAATATACTTGAATAGAATCTTCACACAGCAATGTGCTCCACGAGATAAGACACTTAACACAGTTCCAACTGACAGTCTGATATGATACCTCGCCAAATATACACACACACAAATTCTACTCGCCTGTCTAGAAATATTTGCTTTAAACACTGTAAGATGTGAATGAAAATACCGTAACATTCATCAAACTCAACATTTTTTCATTAATAACGCAAGAAAGACTCAGGTTTATACCTCAAATGCAAAATCTGCCTATTTAAATCGACTCTTCCTTCGCAACGTACAAAACACTTTTTTTTTTGTCTGCATTTGTCATTGAACGATAAAAGAATAAAATAACATAAATTAAAAACAACAACGTGATTAAAATGGAACAGTCATTAATATCTACAGTCAATTAAAAGTCTACATGTATATAGAGACAAAGGTACAACATTCCTTCCATTCTTTTACATTTTAAAAAAATAATAAAAAAAATGTTATATATTTCTATTAACCTATCTTATTAGTAATTATTATGCAGGATGAATCCGTAATAGAATTCAATAATTAAAATAACATTAAGGACTTGACATGGCCAGATAAAAAATCAGCTCTATTACAACTTCCGTGTTGAAACTCTGGCTTTGCAAGGGCTGCCTGCTGTCACTATCTTCTACACTGATAAAAGGGAGAAAGAATGCAATGTTGGTTCTAATTCGGGTTAAAACTGGTCAGAATGGCTTGTTTCATTTTCAAATCCGAGAGGTTTGGCTTTATACACTGAAGTCAGTCTTAAGAATGTTTATAATTTCTTCACCTTCTTCTGGTTTCTCATTATTATTATTAAAATATGGATACACGATCCAGTTTCATAGCCTACATAAACCCTAACAACACAACATACACCACTGACGTTTATTAACTGCAATCCTAGTCTTAGTTTTATCGAAGAATTTCTGGACATCACACTGTCCCTAATGTGTTTTCCCACAACCTTGGTCTTAAAAATAATATCTGATATGTTTACGACAATAGTAAAATTTAAAAAAAAGTGGGTTCTTGATACTTTTGGGAAGCTTTCCTGAAACAGATAATTAGTTTTAATAATATTCGAATCTAAATAAAGACATTTTACATATGTATGAGTGGCAAGTGTTATCAAAACATAACTCACCTTATAATTCTGCTCTCTCGAATGCTGAAACTTCCAATACGCGATGCTTTTCGCTTCTTAATCTAGGAGCTGCTTCTGGCGAAACAAAGATTTATTTTAATATGCAAACTGTGTTGTCTTTATGTACAGCTAGCGCCAAAAGTTCGTACCAAGTCGTAACAGCTCTTCTCCCAATAACTTTAGAATGGATAGACTAATTTGGGCACAGTTTTCTGTAACTTACAAATAAATCACATTAAGAGGAAACCGTACCCAAATCAGTTGATCCATTCCAAAGTTATTCGAAGAAGAAATTTTACGACAGGGTACACACTCTTAATGCTGACTGTACGAATAAATATGTGTAAGAAGTAAAATTATCTTTACAGTATTTACAAATTGTCACACACAATAAAGAAAATTCGTTTATACGTCAAGATAATGACAATCGGTAAATACTTTCAACACAATTTTACTTTTCTGATGACACTTCCATATTAAAATAAATCTTTGTTGTGCCTGAAGAAGCTCCTAGGTCAAAGAGCGAAAAACTTCACGTATTGAACTTTCAACTTTGCATAGGACAGATGATAAGGTAAGTTCAATTCAAATCTAATTTAGCCTTGCAGCGTTAAATATAAAAATCCTGAAACAGAGATGTGAAAATCGATACTCCAAGTGTGCATTACGAAATTTCACTAAAGCTTCTCTGACGGAACTACACGCCCACGTTTTTCATATCTTGTGCACAGTGATTTTGTCAAGCATGACCAAGACGAGACTAAATTAGGATCCTTACATCCCCCATGCGCCGTTCACGGCGCATGTGTATTGCACAGGGCTTTATCTTTACTAAGGGCGAGTTCTATAATCGACTGTTAAACTTCTCGTCAGCGCTAAGTTGAGGCCAACTGATTTTGCGTACTCTCAGACCTGGCCTCAACTTAGCGCTGACTAGAAGTTTAACAGTCGATTATAGAACTGACTCTAACTGCACTTTTGGTGCAAACACCCTGTCAATATACCGAGCGGCCGTGGCTCAGTGGTAGAGCGTTGGCTTGGCCTTCGGGGTTCAATCCCCAAGCGGCCGACTATCCTGATTAAGGTTTTCCCTCCGTCATACCAGGCAAATGCCGGGATGGTACCTTCAATTTACACCCTGGCCGACACCTTCCCGCATCCTATCCCCTCTCCTATCCAGCTTGAGACTTTAATGCTAAAAGTCATAAATAAGAAAAAAGTTAAAACCCTGTCAATAACATTTTTCTCAACTTTTCAACACTAAAGATAAAAGAACCGTGTATTTGTCTGACCTTGAGTTGCCAAGTCCTCAATATTAATGTTCCTAATTTCTAAAAACTATTCCTTATGAGTATTTTAGACTACACTAACTTTCTCGTTCTATTACACACAAGTGCACTGAGACATAAGCTGCTATGATATATGGTACTATACTCTCATTTATACCACAATTAATGCCTTCTTCCCACACAATGTGGACAGTCTGTCTGGCACTCTTTTTATAGACAAAACTAATAATCTGTTCTTTCTAAAATATCTGTCATTCTATTCAGTATTTCACGAGAAAGTTTATCTCAGCGCACTACCACATCTTCATATTTAATATCATATCTCTACATAAAAATATAATTATGCATTAGTTTACTGTTACAAAAAAATCTCGCAGCCGAAGATTTTTTACCAGAAACAATAGTCACAATTACCTGATATTCATGATGAACAAACATCCGAGGTTATATGCAATAAACACAGATAAATTATATTTTTATGCTCACATTTCTAACCTTGGTGTTCCTGGCCATGATAAGCAGCCAATATTTAGTTTACTATATTACAGGAATTTGCCTAAGATCAAGTATTAAACTAAGTCTGTATTTCAAGACACTTTCATGTATTTCCAGTGGATATATTTTTCTGTTTATCCAACAACTGACGGTATTCTTTCTTCTAATTATATAATATTCAGTTTCTTTATAGACTTAATATTTAACATATATTAGCCCTGTCAGATACATATTGAACTTCTTAAAGGTTTTATTGTTGTACGACTAGCTATGGTTTCTGTTGTACTCGTTACATTATTACGGTAAGCCAAAATACGCAGTTTTTTCTTTCCCATTTTGAATACAAAATAATACCATGTCTGTCCTTTGTAATGACATGATCGAGCGATCCATATTAAATCTTACAATATTAAGAGAGAAAAAGATTACAATAGGAATCTTAGACAATTAGTGAATACATCAAAAGTCTTAGTTGAAGGAGTGACAAATTTTATATTTAGTCATAAAGATACACTAACCTGAATTCCAAATACACTTTTAGAAAATGTAGGTCACTCAACCTTTGCGCTGAAATGCACACAAATAATTTGAACTTATCACTAAATTTAAAAAAAAAAAAAAGTTTGTAAAATGGAATATTAATATCAATTAAAGTCTTTCAGAATCAGAATTCAGTGATTTACACAAGATGTTTACTATGTGATTTTCTGTACACACAACTTACGAATCGCAATCTTAAGAATTAACTTCCAAACCCACGTCCATTGGTTCAGTTCTTAAACGCTGTCAATATAAAATATCTGAAAAACAATCCATTCCGATTTTCGTTTACAACAGTATTTAAATTTCCATCAACCAAAAAGTAAGTTTGGACTCAATTTCCGTCTGATAGTAGTCAGAAACCAGTCGTGTCAGCATTTCCTATTAGTAGCGAGCAACGCACGTTTCACAAACTGTTAAGCACACAGTCATAAGTCCACTTTCATTGCGTATTTCGATATGCCATTTATTTGGAAAACTTTTACATATACCTTCTTTATATAAAAACCAACGATGCCAAATTTACGTGATTTACTGTTTTACCTGAAGTAAAATACACTAATAGTTCGATAGCAAGTCACGGTTTACAAATAGTAATAATGACTTAAATGTTCAATTTTTAGTACAATGGAAATATTGTTTACTGATACGATTCTACTCGTGTGCAAGGTAAATGAAACATGATGATACGGCACCCCAAAATTATTTTGATTCTTGCACGTAAAAGTAGCTGAATAATGACTACAAGACAGTGGAGACCTTTACTTTAATCTGCTTAACTGCAAGATTGATTCATTTTTAAAAACACCGGATATGTATGGCTCCTTTAGTCAATCGGAAAATTAATTATAAACTACTGTCTAACTAACTGCCATTCTCTGAATAGGCATTTTTTTTTTTTTTTGACTATTTTCGTATTATGTAATCCAGCGCGGAAATGGCTAAATATGCCATGCCCATCCAGTGCGCATTCGTTTTAATAATTGCACTAAACGCTTTTAAAGCAACCAGCATAACAATTCACAGCAACTAAAAATTGTTACAGCTTCGCTTGATTACTTGTTTCCAAAACTATTTTTTCAAAGATTACTGCACAAATGTAAAAGTATCGCGAAATGGAGTGTTTGAAAGTGCTAGTAACGTTGAATACTATCATTTTTCATGAGGTTTTACTTCCTTAGTTATTAACTGGTATATGATTATGTACTTCACTTACACTTGTATTTTAAAATTTAGTCTAGTCACAACCCAAAGCAACATGTTCAATTACGAGGGTCACTAGGAAAGTTTTGAGATGTGGCCAACTGGAAAGTAGGAAGTGAATTTTCTTTCGTCGTATGGAACACACTTCCGTTGTAATAAGTGGACTCAACCAGTTTCACAATAATCACGTCACTTGTTAGGAAGAGCAGGGTTGCCAAGTGGCTGCATTTGTCATCAGGTGAGCTTCAGCCATGGAGTTGGAAAGGAGAGATTTTCGAGCAATGATTTTGTATGACCAAAAAAGTTGTTTAAATGAATCGCAGTCCCTTGAACGCTTGTCTCATGCATTCGGGGACAGTGCACCATCACGTGCTACAGTTTTTCGCGATGAGGGGCGCAGTGGGAGACCGTCCACAGTTCTTACGGAAGAAAACGTTTCTGCTGTGGGGATGATTAGAGAAGATGCACGAGTGACCTACAGTGACACTGAGTGTGCCCTTGGGATTAGTTCGCAAAGTGTTTCAAACATTCTTCACAAACAACTGCATGTGAGGAAGGTCTCGTCACGCTAGTTGCCCCACAACCTGATAGATTCCCAGAACCAGACTCGTGTGGAATGGTGCCAAGACATGCTCCATAAATTTAACAATGGTGACTCTAGGAGGGTGTCAGACAAAGTGGATATACGAAATAATGTAGTGGACAAAGTGGTGACGAAACGTGGATATACCAATTTGATCCCGAGACAAAGCGCCAATCGTCTAATGTCAGGTTGTTTCCTGGCGAAGCAGCACCCATGAAAGTCAAGAGATCACGAAGTTTTGGCAAGAAAATGGTGGCAACACTTTTCTCACGAAGTGGACATGTGGCCACGATTCCTTTGGAAAATCAACGAACTGTTACAGCGAGATGGTACATAGGTGCTTGTCTTCCATAAGTGTTCCAGAAAATCCAGAACTGGCTTGCGGGGAATCATGGTTCACCACGATCAATGCCTCTGCACATTCAGCGAACCTCACAATTGAATTCATTGAGGACAGTTCTGTTCAACTTCTTACCCATCCACCCTACAGTCATGACCTGGCACCGTCTTTTTTTTTTTTTTTTTTGTTCCCTACGGTGAAGGAGAAACTTCGTGGACGTCGATTTACTTCCCCTGAAGATGCTGTTAGTCAGTATAAGGAGCAGTTAAGTGCAGTGCCTTAAACAGAGTGGCGCCAGGACTTCCAGAATTGGTTCAGAAGGATGAGACTTTTTGTGGAGTGTCAGGAGTACTTCGAAAAAATGTAATAGTTGGAATAGGTTTGCATGCCCAGAGATCCATATCTCAAAACTTTCTTAGTGACCCTCGTACAACTAGTTCTCGATTTCAGTTTTACCATTATTAAGATAACTGATTTTTTTTCGGGAAGGGGGTAACGTTTCTCTTACATTAATTATGGATATTAACGATGCTGAATACTTTCGCAAATCTTAAATTTCTATTTTCACCTAATTCTTTCTCATGTTTATCTAGTCACGTTATACATGGATAATAAATTTTCCCGTTAACATATTGCGTTTTATATACTTAACTATTAAAAAACATTTTCATATATTAGAAGAATCTTACGAACCTGAACTGCGTTACAATGATCACAAAGCAAAATTACGTGAAAATAAAAGTTAAAAAATTTTAATTGTAACGCACATAACATGACTAGCACAATTCCCATGTAATACAGAAGGATCGGATTATTGCGTCAACTCGAAAACTTCAATAATATGCCAACAATTAACCGTAACATGTCAAATACTCGTTGGAAATCTAAAAAACCTTATTTGCTACTTCGCGCAGCCTTTGAGCTTTGGAAATTCTCCTTCCAACTTTTTTTAAAGTACTGTGTAGACTCAGATTTATATAAAACAGTTGACTGGAAACTTTTTTAAGTCTACAGAGAGTTGCATAAAATGACAACTACCACACCAGGAAGGAGTCAATGCACATTCAAACGATCCCTGCTGAGATTGTTATGGGTATTGGTTTGATGCTGTCACATTGCGTAACCCTTTTGGGCTTAGAAAATTCCCATCGGCCATTTTCTGTAAATCTGAGTGTAAATAATAAATATGATTTAGATGAACAGACATTACAACATGCGTGCAGGAAATCTGTATCAAATAATCTCTTGTTTCAAAGCCGAAAACACCCCATTAAATATTAAACGAAGAACTAAAACACAGCTGAATCTACAGAATTCTTATACTCAAGAGGCCTGAAATTAAATCACTGGCCTGATCAAAGATTTTAACATTAACTGATGACATTTTGAAAGTAGTACTTTCCATAAAGTACACCTTATGAGAGCCAGAAACATTGTAATAATTTTTGCCACAATTATTGTTGAAAATTAGGGCGAAAACAAAGTAAAACGTGATTCGAAACCTGAAAAAAAAAAAAAATATTATTGAAACGAAATTTTTGTATCCAACGACTGACTGACTATATCTACAACAGAAAATGTTTGCTACCAAATTATTACGATTTAAACGTGACTATTTTCTTTAGATAACGCTACGATAGTTTTGTGCTAACGCTGATTTGGTTCCTCCGAGCCGCTTAATTATGAAGACACCGTCAAGGTAACAAGCTGCTACATTGGTTAGGAAATTATCAGTTATCAGGAAGCGATATAATAAAATGCAAGTCGATATGATTCGTTATTTCCTACCCTAAAGAAATTAGATTGTTTCGATATTATCTAATCATTACATCAATCTACAAAGAATGGATTTCCTCTCCTAGTGAAGACATCGCCACATTATTGTGGTGTCAATACCAACCCATTGTTTTCCTAGAGCGACTATTAAAACCAAAACTAGCTGTACTTACTCGACTTCAAAATGGTTTCGAAACATGTGTTCCAACTAGTCTCGAGAGCTAGTGACTTAGCAATGGCAGTGGGTTTGTGTACAATGGTAGCTACATGATTACCTGTTGATCAATGTACAGAATAACCTTACTACAACAAATTGTTTCTCAAGAGTAGTCCTATCACTGGATATGTTTATTAAATTAACCGCATTAAATATATCAATGCAAACAAAACATATTTAGCTTCTGTTGCGTAACAAATGTACTGTTTTTCACAGAACTTGGAAATAACTAGAACAACAACGAAGAACATTTGTGAGAACTTCCTACGAATTATTGTGCACACTCTAGTAATGCAAAATATACAAATCACGCACTACAAAATCAATGTATCGTAGTCATCATACATATACACACATCACTGCTCACCACACATTATGACATCACAAACACTTCGCTAGCAATTGTTCTGCCATGCATGCTCTTTTTGATATGAATAATAACGATTCAGAACATTATGCAACGAAAATACCGATTGCATTCTTCGTCATCTCAGGCACTCATTCTACGCTGTTTGGAGATTACAGGCACATACCACTTCATGTGGTTGCTTCAGTTGAGACGCATTATTTCTTCCTCTGTCTGTACGTTAAATACATGCATACCAGTATAACACATGGCAGTTCTTCATTCTAGCAGATTATATTCTGCATTATGCTTTGGTTAACTAGCACCAGATCAAATATCACATCAACTCGAAAGAAAAAGGAAAACTCTCTTTAACTTTTATGAGAGTGGGCACTTGTTTTCTGCGCTTTTTTCTTCCTTGCAGCTAACATGTCATAAAATGGGTTATGACTGATGCTTTGCCTGAGAAAGAAAGAAAAAGAAATATATAAGACATCAACACAAATGAACATTACACAGGAAACGGTAGATAAAACTAAAAGAATATTTTAATTTTAATGTACAGTTTAAAATAATACCAACTCAGTACGAAAAAATTACATATTCTTTCTTTCACACTAAGACCTTGTGCATGGTAATTGTCGAAAAATTCACGGAAGTGTTGGTCATTGCTATGACCAGGATTCAAACCCGGATCTTCACAATGCATCATAACCAAAAACATCTAGGGATTAAATTCTAAGCCGATCGGTGGGAGGGTTCCGTATAACATATGTTACGACTACTAATAAGGGTAACAATGACAAATAAAAACAACTTAAATAACAAGTTCACTTAACATTGTTCTCTCCTGGAGTACCATCTATTGACCACCGTATCTCAATCACGGCATGCAATCTCGAAATAACACTTGATTGGGTTTCTAACAAGTGCATCCCATCCTAGTCATCGATTCGTAATTGACCAAATATTACCGCATAATTATTGAGAAGAAGTAGGTGCATAGTATAACATACAGAAACACAAGATCCATGGCGGGTGATAAAAATGATGGGCGGGACCCAGGCCTCCGTAGAAAACTGGTGAGTGAGCTTAGCCCTCCCGAGCCCACCAAAACGAGCATCGTGGAAAAAAAAGATCTCATTAAAACTTATTTCATTCTTAACCTCTTTAAATTATATTAAGTTTCAAAGAGTTTAATTCATTGCATTTTCTGGGTTATATATTTGTACAGTCATCCACGTAGGGATGCGGACATTGTGCCACCAATGTATGTAAACTTTTAAATTGGTTTTAATACGTGTTTAAAGATTTTCACAACGTATGTCTGACATATTAAATAAAAATACACAACGAATATCCGGAAAGATATTTTATTACTAATATTTTAAATTAGTTCCTCGTTAAAAGTTTATTATTCTGCGAACACTTTCGTTCTATCTTATAAAGAAAGAGGTGGTAACCATTTATTTTATTAGAGGATTACAATCTCAATTATTCTTAAAATTTGAAAGTAACTGACTAAACTAAGAAGAGATTGATTTAACTCTGTAATGATAGATTTACTTACAATGTAAAGATAATAAAAAATTACTCAATTGGAGAACAGAAAACGAGTAAATGTGTAGTGAAAAAACTCTGAAGAATGACGTGTCCCCGGCAAACATGCCCTCTAGAATAGCAAATAGTGCCTGGTGGGACTAAAACATACGGCAGGTAAACTGTATTTCTAGAATTTTTTAAGTAATTAATAACTTCGGTCTGTCTCGATTCTGTTAAATTTCTAGAATTCACCAGCACCCATACCCCAGACACTGTTTGAGAGGACGTTAATGTAACGAACTGCACCACACGATTATCGCAGTCGGCTCAGAATGGCACATTTGAGCAGGTCACGAGCCTGTCACCTGCCAGTGCTGATTCGATTCGTCATTACGGCATAAGAGCTAATTTAATTATTAAACTTTATATCTTGCTTTTACATTTATTTAATTATTTATACTTTTCAGTAGTATTACCATTTATGGCCTAAAACTGTCTTTGAAATAGGAGAAATTGCGTTCCTTAGCGAGCACAGTATTTGGAGAAATGTGTTGGGAAGTTACTGGCCACGGGATATATTCTTGGTACCGTCATGCATGACATTCGCCTGCTGAGAGAAAGCAAAGCTATGGAAAAACTCCATAAGATGATTACAATGGGTATAACAGAGTAAAATGGTTCAAATTTGGACAGGGTCGTGTATTCTGGAACACCCTGTACAACATTTGGTGGAAGTGCTTACAGTGAACAAAATCTTTGCAAAAACGATTATTCTATTTCATCATCAAGCAAGCTCTTATAAGTATTTTTCCACACCAACTCGGATTTGTGCCGTTGTTACGATGACTTCAACATTACCGGCGCCATCGGCAGATATCAAATGCCCTGAACAGTTTACCCAGACAATTTATTACTTTCTTATGTTGAACTTTACCCTTTCTTTGTTCGTGATTTCCTGTCATATGCCTAGCACCCACCTTCTTCCCACGCAAGAAGAGAGCTACATCCAGGTCCTTTGGGAGGCGGATTATCGCTTCAGCAGCGGGAATTATTCCCGCCGCAAGCAGTCGCAACATGGAGGACATACCATGATCCTCGTATCAGTTTTGCTCACGCAAAAGGAGAGTATAATTACAGTTCAGTACTTGGGTCTTCCCAAGTTATGGGAAAGAATAGCATTAGTTATTCATATGGAACAGTAAACGGTTCCTACAATTACTTTTTATAGTTTTGTTACATTTTCAATATTTACATATTTTTCATGAAGACCTGTAACTCAACTACCAGACCTGTTGACCCAATTGTTGTAGTACCGTCAATTAAGTAAACTTCAATTACAAGTCTCGCTATGTTAACGAAGAACGTTGAACTGAACAGTGTCATCAAGTCTTATTACTTCAGTGATTTCGTGTGAAACAGGAAGAATCAGGTAAACAGTGTTTCCGCTCAACGAAAAGGGTGAAGTGCACAATTAAAAGAAGGAGTAACCCGAACAGTGAAGTTTCTTTCTTGTGAAACCAAATAAGTGCGTTTTGGAAGGCGCAATTGACTTCTTCATTCCCCCTCCCTTTCCGCGTACCGGTAGGCAGGAAGTGCACAATTGAAACAGAGAAGCAAAAGTGAATGTGTTAAAGAGAAAAATACCCACAAATAGTGTTGTAATCCTTATATTATTTCGTGTTTACTAACATCATTCAATATTTCGGTAAAATATATACATCTCTGACTGACAAATTTAACTTTCATTGGCAGCATTTACATATGGAAATAGTTAGTGTTAAGATTTTCACGTTTAGTCTTACATACGGCATTTTATGCACGCACCCGCACAGGCACCCCGGCCAACATCTCTCTTTAACTTTTTTATCATATGGAGTTTGAACAAATTCCGCCTCCTCAGTGCCGATTCGTAAACCACTGTGGTTGGGCAATAAAGTTTAGAACGAACGCAAGAATTTCCCAGAATCGTTCGTCGGTTATTTCATCGTAAACCTAATTTCTACGAAGCATTCAATCCAGTAGTACTAATTTATTATTTTTACAATGACAACAACTTACCGTATACATTTAATCCATTCATCCTTTTCTTCTGGAGTAGCCGCTGACATTCGATAAACTGTGTGTTTCCCTGGAAATAAAGGGATTATTATTACTAACCAATATAGTTTTTCAGTGAGAAATAACGCACTTAGGAAGTGATCAGTTAAAACTTAAAAAAAAAAACTGTAGGTCAAAAAATGTTAGAAGTACCATAGTCCATTGACACTTGTCGAAATCCATATATCAAAAATAAGAAGCTGAATCTACCTCTCTCTATATTTCTCTGCAACATTTCTTGCCCTGTAATTTAGGGAAGAGGGGTCGTTCTACGTACCCATTCACATTTGAATAGCTTGGAGCAGAAGAGATCCATCTAACATTTTGCACTTTGTGAACAATTAAGGGAAACGCGTTCTGATTTGTGAGGAATTTTATCTCCTATACAATGAATTTTTACACAACCTATCGTCGGATAATGGACTTACCATACAGATCACTCTTGCACGTGAGCACGTATATACTTTTTAACATAATATGCTATAATAAACCTATTTTGTACGAATATACACTTGGATCACTTTTGCTCCAAGTCATTCATTTAATATATAAAAACATTTTGCTACTATTAATTTCAATACAGCTGCTAGTTCTCAATACGAATGCTTACTAAAATTAAATTACTGACGTCTCAAAACACAACTTTTTCTTAATGTGTTAACGTGGATAAGAACTACATTAAAAAAAAAAAAAGTATCAAATACTTCGCATTTTGCTGCATTATAAAGTTCCTTGCTACTGACATTGACAAAGAAAATAAACAACGCTAATTTTCGACTCTTTTGTTTTACCGTCTAACCTAATGCGAAACACGCAAGACTAGTTATATAAGGAATTAATAGAAATACAATAACACTTTTCGTGTAATGAATAAGAGTATGGAAACTAATCTACACAACATATTCAGCAAATGTGTAGCTGAGGTAAAGAAAGACTCCTTCCACTTCCATAAGCCACAGAGCAGCATTAATGTCAGCTTCTTACCTTCTACTACTTTTCCTTCGGAATCTGTTTTGCACGCTTTGATGAAATCTGTTCCGTAGGCGAACAACTCAAAACAATGTGGTTTGTTCCTGTCCTGAACTTCTCTGACTTGGATGTTTTCCAATGGAATAATTCCACGAGGTTCCTTATCTGTTGTGTACTCGAAGTAATAAAGGCAGTTATCGTTCAATATAAACCAACGTCTCTTCCAACTTTTATATCTTCCGCCTGTATAAAGAGAAAAATCTAGTTAAAGAGGCCACATATACACAACGATTACTCAATATCCAAAAGCTGCATTACGCATGCAATTCGCAGACTTATCTTTGTATCAACAGTTATAATGGTGGAGAACAGCGATCATATAATAGCATACAAACTAGAAGAATGGGGTTCGCACTCCGAAGCATAAAGCTTTTATTCAATTACCGTAAATAAACGTAATGAAAAACACGCATATAAAAAATTATGGATTTATACATTACTTCTGTTAGACTACATTTCTGATTTGGTAGTGAAAGTCTCTGTTGTACAGTGAAATTGAATATGTTTGATTAGACGCTTTACACAGTAGACATACCTGTATGTCCTGAGAATGGTTTCAAAAAATATATTAATATTTACATATAAACAAGTCTTTTGTTTATATCAATGGACCAACCTGGAAACTTCGTATGTAAGTTGTATGAGTAAGTTTAATTACACAGAGATAGGGAAATTTTCCATTAAAAATTGAAATTTTCGCACAACGAAATTAAAGTTTCAAATTTTGTCGCAATATAATGTAAAATTTCCGTTTGGTAAAAAGGTAAAGCTATCCCCTGTGAGATACGCACGCGTCGTGAACGGCGCATGGGGTATGTGGAGGTAGCGCCCCACCACGAAGTGAGGTGGGGTGGTGAGCCCCACGCTCGACTGCCTTTACATTCCCAAGGTGCCCAGGAGTACCAAGGACACTCCGGTACCCAATTTGATAGGAGGCTGAGTGCACCCCTGAGCGCAAGGCATGGGAACACTGCGAGAAAAGTCTCCAGTGTCCTGGCCGGGATTTAAACCCGGGTCGCCCGATTCGTAGTCAGACGCGCTACCGTTTGAGCCACGGCGACTCATAAAATTTCCGTTTGGTAGGAGGAAAAAACTTTGTTTACACTTTAACCTAGGTTTCGGCTACCATCCCTTTCCAGTGATAATTGCCTCTTGCCTCACAGGCAATTCAGAGAGAGAGATTTTGTGTGAGTGTTTTTTCTTTGTTTTGGGAGAGTAGTAAAAAAAAAAAAAAAAAACACTTGACATCCAAAGAGTTGATTTTGAACACAAAACTAAACTTCTTTAGACCCCCATTCTAAGTGAATAAATAACTATAAAATTATGTAACATATGATAAAATTTGACTTCGTTTATATTGCATTTTGATGTAAACATATTGCTAACTAGGCAGAGCCCATTAAATCGAAAAAGTTATAGCTTTATTTATAAGTTATTCAAGATTTCTCCCAAAGATCAATTCTCATTGTTTAGTGTTACTAATTCTTATTAATCCGAAGGTAAATTTCGACATTTAGTTCAACTGTGCATACAAATAACCTTTTTTTAAACCTCCAAGTTATAACTAGGTTATCCTACATAGCAGTAACTTTTATGTTAAATACCAAAGGATACTTCGATAAATAAAGTGTGTAATTTAAAGAATCCTAGAACAACACACGTTTTCAACTTCAAGACTAAGCTACTCTGCTCTAAGTAGCTACAAGACTTCAGGATTGGACTACAAGTAACAATTCCTTAATTTTTTGTTCCTAATATTCTACACGACATACAAACCACCGCCCCTATGACTGACAGACCAGTACTTCCTTACAACAGCAAGAGGATGATTTTATTTTCTTACCTTGTTTCCACAACCAGCCTTCCTTATCAGGATTAAAAAATGTATGCATTAGATCGTTGCCATCGTCTTCCGGGATTTTAAACGGCTCCGTTTTTATGCTTTCATATAAGCTCTACAAAAAAGGAACATTTCAGATACAGTATAGTGCAAGATACATTTTTTTAAAAAATATTTATGAATAAGAATACAGAAAAAAAAGAATAAAAATATAAGCTAAGTATTATAGACAAAACCAAAGTGCCCCCGTAAAATTCAGTGTTCTTTTAACATTACATAAAAGAAAGAGTCAAAGTCATAGTTTTCCTCACAGTTTCAGACCTTGACAAACCCAACGGGTATGGTTCATCTCTGTGAGAGCTGTTGTTACAGAGATCTAGGGTGGCTACACTTGCTGAAGAAAATACGTGTTTAGAACAGGATATTGTTTTTATTTTCGCTTTTCCTTCTTGAAGACTTCCACATTTAGGTGGGAGCTAGAGATACTCAAAATAAACTTCTACTTTTCACCAAATTTAGCGTCAACATTTTCCAATGTCAAAATACTGAATAGTTAATACCTATAGCCCTTAAAACAACAAGGTGACTACATATTTATTTTCCTTCTGTGGTGTCGACAATAATTCATTACATTCAATCACTATTTCCAACACAACAAGAAGATAAACATTTAAGTTTTAGTAAACTTATTTTGGTGCTCTTTAAACGTTTTATACTAGGATATAGTTCCAAGGTAAATACAGTATTTGATATTTCATAGTACAAACTAATGTCACCACGACGCATCAGATTGCGGTAATTAAATGAGTGTACAGTGTTTTAATTAACGTAGTGGTCAGAAACTTCTACTACAAGCATAATAAATATATTAGGGAGATTATTAATGAAAATTCAACTGATTACTAGAGAAACATATTTGATAATTTTTAATTCAAGTTCTCTCTATAATACTTAAGTTATATATAAACAACTTCAATATACTAGTGCAAGGGTCTTCAAATGGTGAACTCCGAAGTCTTTTTCCCGGACCTCTTTGTCTCGTTCTACACACTTCACTAGTCAAAATGCCAATAAAAAGCATATCAGTATAATGTGAATTCATGTTAATGTACGCCGCATTTACTTTCTTCAATCTTTAACTATACCATGCAATTCTACGAAGTAGCCAATAACTGTACTGTCTTACTGATCTATTTGAATTTCCCGAGCTTGGCTTAGCATTCGGAACCTTCGAACGATCCCAGCGGCCGCCCATCCTGACGGAGGTTTTCTCCAGGGTTTTTCTTGTCACACCAGGCTAACTAGACCCTGTCCAACTACTTTTCAACATCATCTCCCCCACCCTTTTCCTGCTTGTGCCTGAGATGCATAAACGCCAGTAATAAATTAAAAATCCAATTTGAAGTTATTTATGGCCTTTAAGCATCTACGGCTCAGGTCGGGATAGGGTAGGAGAAAAGAGTCACCCAGAGCCTAAGTTGAAGGTAACCAACCATCCCTGTAACTGCCTGGTTTAACTGACGAAAAACAAACTTCAGATGGTCGGCCGCTCGTATCGAACCCAGGACCTCCAGAATGCAAACAAAGCCAACGCTCTACCAACTGAGCTCGACTGCATGGTCTTACTGTCCTTATTCATACTCGACTATCTATCTGGACCGCAAAGACCTTTTTATTGCGAAATTGCCAACTATCTGGCCCCCGGAAAAGGCAAAGAAGGTTAAATTTTGCGAGTATAGAACCAACAGTATTGTCGTAAGATACAGAAAGGGGAAATAGGGAATGTGACAATAGTCCGATCGAGGATAGAAACAAATATGAAAATGAACATTAGTAAGACAAAGAAAACCCTGTGGCAGAAAAAGGGATAGTTGAGAACTGCAACAATTGACCTAGTCTTACCATAAATACTGTCATAATTTTGTTAAGATGCTATACGTCCGCTCCTAAACGCCTGCACATTCCCGAGGAATGGGATAAAACTTGAGTTATAGCTAGATGAGCTGCAGAAGTGGAAACTTGTTTGTACTAAGTGTTCATGATGGAATGAGTCGTGTAGCCGTAAGAGCGCTGCATAAGAGAGGCAAATCCCCAGGGGAGATTTTCAAAGCGCTCCAGAAGCTGCAAATTAGAGACAGATTCGTGTACCGCACAACCTAGAGGTTCAGTGAGACTGGAACTGTGAAAGACCGCCTAAGGCAAGGAAGACTACGCACAGTACGGACTCCAGAATTGGTTAAAGAAGTGGTGTAACGTGTGCGCAGAAATCCGGTAAGGAGACAATCAGTGTTGGCACGTGAGCTAAATGTCTCGCCAATGTCTGTCTCGCACGTTGAACAGTGACCTGGGACACTATGCTTACAAACGACGCAAAGGACACCTCCTGACAAGTCAACTGCAGCGCCAGAGGCTCCTCGAATCAAAGCGCTTACTTATGCATTACCCAGCAAATCGTCACCGTCTAATTCTGTTCAGTGATGAGAAGGTTTTCAGCGTTGAGGATACTTTCAATGTCCAGAGTTGCAAAGTTCCCAGTCGGTGTATTGTGTAATGCGATTGATGAGTGACCACAAAAACTTAACTACTACGTGCGTGCCATAGGTAGCCATTTTGAATAATTATTTGTGATTATGTTTCTTCATACTTGCATCCAGTGTTCGATTTGTCGGGGAGGATGCCGGGGATTTTCCCTGGTACGTGAGGATTCATCCCCGGTTGTTGATTCCTAATATCATCCCAACCAGGGATAAAATCCTTGTTTTTCTAAACTTATCAGTAACCACTAGTTTAGTATCCCCCCCTTCGTAATTTATAACAAATCGAACACTGCTTGCATCTAACTCATATTATTAGGATATTACATTATCTCTCAGCATTCTGTGTCAATTTACTTCCAATTTTGTGATAGTATTTATAGTAAGACTAGGTACTATCCGTATTACTTTATGTTAACGTCAGAATGAAAAACCAAAATACGGAGTACAAAAACGGTCCTTTTTATATTCAGTATACAAATTGTTTGAAAGTAAGATGAACTCAAATGAATAACGTGTTAATGTACAAGGTAGCTATTTGCAGGAACAGTATTTTATTCCATGGAAGGTACAATCTTACAACTAGGTTAAAAAAACTAGCTACAGTAAGTTTTTAATGTATGTGCACTTGGGAACTAAGCAGATTTTAGATTTAATGATACACAAATAAAATGAGGCAAAAAATCAGCACATACATAATCAATTGTACAGCATTTTTTTCTCTAAAAACTCTACTATGATATCTGACTACAAGGTTAGACAGAACATAACTGACTGAAACAGATTTATAATTATCCAATACTTATTACTACAATCTCTTCGTTAGACCACACAAACTCAAATGCACTAAAAGAAAAAGTGAATTATACTTACAACCAAGAGCTCTTGAGGTAAATCCCCGCCATTATTGATACCCCTATTCATTGAAATAAACTGTTCTACGGTCGGTTTATCTTTAACACTGGGATTATGTAAACTCGTATTTAACATAATAATAGCGAACGATAATACGTAACAGGTATCTGAAATTAAAGAATTTCAAACATTATTATCAAAGTAGACATTTGTTACATTAGATTTACATAAAACAACTGAAAATGTCTCTTTTCTTCCTTCTTTTGAAGTATTTAAACAACTAGGTGATATATATTGAACAAATTCAATTCATGCTGAAATGTGTAATGTATCTGCATAGGAAGTAGTATACCACAGGTTTTACTATCAGCGTAAGAAAATAATGCAATTACGTATTTTTCTTTCGAAAATACTGCAAAATTATGAGCGGCTACAAATATCTTCATAAAATGAGATATTCCATCCGTGTGGTTTTGCTCCACATTTGCATTACAACTCCTGGCACTTTTATATTTGACAATTTTTAAATGTTATGGCTCCATTTTCGTTGAAAATATCTCTCTCTCTGCTTACTAATAATATATATATTTAATAATGTCATAAAGAAAACCTGTCACAGCAAAATACACTTTAAGCATAGTTGTAATATCAATACCACTATTTTGGAAGACTCCTATTACACTGCAGTCTATAACATGTAAAGTTACCATATACAATAAAAAGCTACAGATACAGCTTGTGATCTGTAACACTGCAGCAATGTCAATACATTTGAATAATATGCCTACATCCTTATACTCAATAGAATTTCTATCGCCTTACAAAACCTACATACTGCACTAACTTGGGGAAATGCTCTGAATAATTAAAGGCATACGTTCAATTGTACATTAACTTAACTATCGATTTATAGGGTGTGAAGTTTAAATGTTCTAAATTCAATGTCTGCCATCTATCTCAACAGCTCAAATACACAGATGGAGTTTCTCTTGTTAGTTAAAACTGCTACTGGATTGTGCTGCTACTTAAAAGAGAATGCGTATGTAATCGAGTAAGTTGTTTTCTAAATTTTCTTGCCGGCCGGGTGGCTGAGCGGCAGGCCATCGGCTCGAAGGCCCCGGGTTCGAGTCCCGGCAGGGGCATGGGTGTGGATTTTAAAAGCTAAAGGCGAATCATGACGGGCTGAAGTCCAAAGTTACTAGACTGGCCCATATAAAAATAAAGTTTATCAAAGTTTCTAAATTTTCTTTGTTCATTTTCTACACAGATACGAGAACAACATGTGGAAGACTTGCAAAACAACACCCATTTCAATTAATTTGGAGGAACATTATGTAGAAAATATTCTACTTCAAAGGTGGAAAAAAACAATAAACATCTGAGCACTAACAGGGAGTACCTCTCCCTCCCCGTTTAAATAGAGGAGCTAAGCTGGCTCTCAATCAAAATGATCTAGTACAGCTAATATTTCCGGCTACTGCTGCCTTCAGTCCTAAAGAACTCGCGAGATTTGGTAATTTTATATAAAGATAGAAAAAGAAAACGACAACCATTAAGTTTTTAAAACAACTTTAAAAACAAAAAAAACTTACCAGTATTAGTAAATATATTTGGGTTAAGTTGACAATATCTTTGAGCGAAACACTCCATCATACGGTCAATTTTTTGTGCTTCACCGGGAAGACGAAAACTCCACAGGAACTGCCTAAAATACAGAAATTAGCAAACATTTTCACTATCTACATGACAACAATAGTTGTATTCAACAAAATAGCTAATCTATTAAGGCTTAGAATTTCGTTTATCTTTCATATTCTTTTGGTCTGTAGCGTATGCCACACACAACGTGGACACTAACACTACAAACATGAACTAGCACATTGGTTCACCCCCACGCAGTGTCTTTTTCTCATTAAAAGGTGCAAAGTGCTAAATTCACCTATAATAATCCTGCATCCTAATTTCTACACACATTGTTTAATCCTTCTATTTTAAAAGGTTCACTCAACTCTATACTCCGAAGAACGGCATGCTCTATTCTTCAATTTCTTAATATACAAATACTAATAACCCTACTTCACGAGGTTATACCTAGGTACATTTTCTAGAGGGATGAACGTCTATGAAAACTCTTATTACTTCATTTCTGTTCTACTATATTTCTTAAGGTTTTCCTAGACGTTCACTGCCCTAGAAAATGTACATGAATATAGCCTACGAAACGTCCAAGTATTAGTGTTTATATATTAAAAGAATAGAGGCTACACCACGAACTTCAAGTAGGTAAGAAGTTCTACTTTTCTCCCCTTGAATTTCAACCAGTAAGTTCCATTAGATACAGTTCCAACATTGTATATACGAGTATATTTCTCTACATCAAATTTCCAGTTAAGACTATTTCTCTGTTCAAATGTACCTTTATCCCAATAATCCAATACGTAAGGCCAATTTAATTGGCTATTTGGTACAGGTTGAGTTTACGGTTTCCAAATTCATATACTAGTCAAGCACCCTCAATTACATGCTAACTTGAGAATAAGTTTGTATAATTTTCTTGTTAGTTTCACACAAACATCATTCATGTTCTGACGTTACTGAAAAATAATTATACTCTCTTTCCCCTCGATGCTAGCTCATTTCGAGTATTAATATGATTCCAGAACGATGGTAACAGCACGTGACAATATATGTATGACTGGTTAATATTTACGGTAGTCTACAAACAGGTTGGTTCACTGTATTATTCCAAAATAACTGATTTTCTGCAGTAACATTTTTAACTTCATGTTCTACTACATTCTACAATAGGATACCGTTGTACAGAGCCCTTCTTGTATGCCGCCTTACTGATGAGCAACTTCACATTCCCTTATTCATTTAAAGCTACTTCGTTCAGTTTGGTTAGATATTGGACTACTGCTTCAGTCATGCTCTCTTTTCTGGATTGTTCAGGTGTTTCAAAGTGTATATGCATCATATAGAGATTAGCACCAACCTACACAGAGTCCCAGCCAGCCTTTTCTTCCTGTTATAAACTTTACTTTTCGTGCCTGTATATCAGAGTATATGTTGTAATGGAGGATTAACTCTTTTGGAGTATTTCAAAATAAAGCTATTTTTAAATGCACAGGACTCAATTACAAAATTACAACTATTATGGCTCACCATAAGGTTCCTCGTTACTCCCTCCCCCACTTTTTTAAAACATTTTTTCCAGATATTTCAATATCTAATAGCATTTTCAAAATTATAATAAGATATATCTCTAGTTCTTACAAATAATTTAATTAACAATGTATCACTCAGCAATGCACAAGATCTCGAGATCGCCGTCTATTGTATTTCATAATAATTTGTAAGTACTAGAGATGTATTTTCTTATAATTTTGATAATACTATTAGATTTCGAAATATTTTGAATTAGAAAAAAATAAATAAAAAGTGAGGGAGGGAGTAGCGCGGAGCCTTAAAGTAAGAATTTTAATGTCGTCCTCTTAACAGACCTCACTACTCCTTCCCCCTCCCCTTTATTTTAAAGATATTTAGAAATAATGCATAAATGACGAGTAGCAATATTTTGAAAAGTGGCCCCAATGAACTTCAGAATACATATCGAATGAACTAACTCACCATTTCAGTGTGTTCGTTTTCGATGAGAAACTTGAAAACCCGTAAAGCTTGATGTAAGAATAACCCAGGTGTTCAAATTTTATCATTAAAAACAAACACAATGAAATTGTTTGTTAGTTCATTCGATAAGTATAATGAAGCATTGCTGGGGCCTATTCCAAAATATTATTTTCTCGTCGTTCGTTATTTCAATATATATATATATATATTTATTAAAGGGGTGGGGGGGAGGCCTAGAAAGTAGTTGCCTCAATATGAACCGGCTAGGTCTTTCTCAGCCGCTCTCGCTCCGTCTTCAGGCCATCGTAGAGATGAAATTTAAGTGTGTATGTAGTTTTATGTGAGATTATACTGTCTGTGAAGATTAATATAATAGTGCATACGTAAGAATGTGGAAAGACGTGCATTATTTCTTAACGGTGTAGATCACCCCGCCATCTTGGTATGACCTTTCCACTGATTTACATGGGAATCGTTGTACTCGCCTTATGTCTCTCAGAAGCAGAATATTTAAGTTCCGCTTTCCCGAAATTTGCCTTGGTGGTTATTTTGACTCTTGTAGAGTTTCGGTTTGTGAAATTTCTTCAAATATGTAAGTATAATGTATTAGTAGTTTACTATATCAATCACAATGTCAACGAGAAATTATACTGTTCGTCTGTAAAATATTGCATTTCTCTATAACAACATGAGTCAAAGAAAACATGACGAAATGCTAGGCGAAAACAGAAATTAAAAATTACGCTCCTAAGAGACATAAAACTAGTAAAACAATTTCCATGTAAATCAATAGAAAAGTCATATCAAGATGGCGGGGGTGATCTACACCGTTAACCGAAACACTTTTTTTAAATTACTTTTCCGCTGTCATTGTTTTGTTATTATTGCTAGACGCCAAAGACTTGAATTCAGGCAGTCTGAGTGGTTGCTGCGATGTTGGAAGAATGCGAGTCGAACGTTTGTCACGGGTAAGTAAAATATATTTAGGCCATATTTACAACGAATACCTGTACATACAGAATTTTTTATAATTTTTAGCCTTCATAATTATTATATTAGAACAAGAATTTGTTGTAACTATGGTATACAAATATATTTTACCTACATATGGCAGACATTCGACTCCAATTCTACTAACATGGCAGCAGCCACTCAAACTATTTTTTTAAATTTTTTTTTAAACAAGTTTTTGGCGTCTAGCAGCAGTAACAGTGGAGTAATTTAAAAATAATGGGTGTTACAGTTGGACTCACGTGTATCGGTTAAGAAGTAATACACATCTCTCTCCACATACTTACATATACATATTTATTGAACTTACAATATAATCTCTCATAAAACTATATACACAAATACGTAAATTACATCTCTACGATGGCCTGAAGACTGAGCGAGAGATGCTCAGAAAGGCGTAGCCTGTTGTACTGAGACAACTACTTATAAGGACGAAAGTAAAAGCTTTACTTTATGACGAGACACAATAGTTGTAATTTTATTTTGGGATATTTTGCGATGACATATTCTTAGCGCAGTCCCGTGGATTAATCCACTTACGAAAATTTATTTAGTAAGAAATTTCTCGCTGCAAAATGCAAAAGAATAAGGAGAAAATACCTCGAAGTACATACATTTTCTAATGACAACATCCAATACTGCCAATTAAACTTAATTCTAGTACAAATTATATTTTGACTGACCCAAGATTAAGTAACTCTTTCGAAAGTAACTACCAACGGAAACTGGATAATAAAAGTTCACAATTACAAAAACGTTTTTTTCCTTACCTTAAGGCTTGTACTAAAATGAGGTCGGTAAAGTCGTGTAGATCAACAAACGCTTTCAGTACTTTCTCATTGAATTCATTACGTTCCCCCAGATAGTCTCCTATGGCAGTCTTGTTTAGGCCCTCTCCTTTGTAAAGAAACTGAGCAACATCTTCAGGCGTATTCTTTAACAGTCCATGCTCTATCAAGTATTCGATGCCTTTCTTGGGATCCATGTTGAACTTCTTTCGACCTATACTCATTTGTTTCGCTTTTGTGCTGTTTTTACTAGAAAGGAAACAAAAGAAACATGCAAAGTTAAAAATAACCAACGAAAACATTAGAGTAAATTACATCTTGTACGAAATTAGCATCTCCCTTTACTTTTCAATGAAATATATCGATGTTATTTCCAGTACCACACGTTTCAGGGGACAAGTCTCGTGTATATACACCTTCTTAGTCAACCCGGAACGAGAATTTTGAATTAGTATCACACTTGTGTTATGGGATCAAAATTAGCCAATCGTGAGCTTTTGATAATGAATAACTTCTGCTTGTACGAAGAAAATAAATCGTGAGTAGAAAACGGTTTAAAGAACCAATATTGCAAATAACTATATATGCATGCAGAATGCTGAATATCCACTAGTACCAGAGTAAGATGGATTGGTATCGACCAGGATGATAGCGCGCTCGCTCTCTCTCTCTCTCTCTCTCTCTCTCTCTCTATATATATATATATATATATATATATATATATAAAACTCTGTCACATCCCTTTCTTTCCTTCGTTAGTTTCAATGGTTTTGCATTTTACTAATTTTACTATTGCAAACTAATTAGAAATAGTAGCTCACTGTCACTTGACAACTCCCTTTTCTTATACTAAAGCCCAAATATATACAAAAGTCAACTCTATCGGAGACTGCATAGGCTTCAGCAAAGCTTAGATAATATTGCAAACTGGTGTGCTATTAATCAACTTGGATTCAAAAGCAATAACCTGCCAACTGAGCCATGGTAGCCTGTTTAATGTCGTAGTATCATCACACGTCACTCATATAGAAGTCAAACACTCTTCTAAAGGAATTCGAACTATTGATCTTAAGCAGAGTTATGGACGAAGTGCCACAGGGCCACAAACGACAATAATTATGTTGCTATGCTCAGGCACTATAATTTAAGTAAATTCTGGATTATCGTTAAAGACTTATAATAGTAACGTGAGGTAAAGGAAATTTTAGTTTCTCCGACTTTCATAATACGCAAACTATTTGTGGAAGTATGATTACCAAGTCAACAAGACTGTAGCAAAATCACTTTACCGTAACAATATCTTAAATAATTTGTTCCTGTTCCCTAACAAGACGGTGAATATAGTCTCAATACAAAATACTCTACCTCTACTTTAAGGTTTATTAAGCGAAAAACAAAATAATAATAATAATAATAATAAACATTGGTGTTTGCGAAGAAATACTGTTTGAAGTAAACATTTCAGAGTTTCGTTTACAAATTACGTATTATACGTCTCAGATCATATGAAATATGCAGTCAATAAGTCCGTGTACCTGAGTTGTTTACTTATTGTTAGGGTCTCTGACTTACGACGTGCCTCAAACATATCCACCTTCAAACTAATCACCTTGCTACAATGCACTTATGCCACTGTGTTTATAACAGTTTCACACAGTTTGTGTGGTCTTCAGCTAAAATGGAGTTGAGGGCTTCCTTCACAGCTACTGAGCAACCTGCTGTTTCACATGGTGCTAAGTCTGGGAAATGTGGAGGACGCGGCAGTACTACGGCCTGTTGATTGATGATTCAATACGCCGCAACCACATGCAAGCCCACACAAACTGCATTCGGTGCCCCACTCGTCAACCAAAAGACAGTTGTAGGCATTTGGCGGTAGCTGTTCACAGAAACCGGAATAGACTGCACAGCTGTGATACTGCGGCCATTGCTTGAACTTACTGACTGTAGTCGTAAAAATATATGGGTCTGTCCATGCACGTCCACTGCGGTGACTTGTCCACTGTCCAAGCCACAGCCACAAGCCACTGCAGTGGCTCCGTCAGAATGTAACAATGTAATCCTGTGTATTGCTAAAAGCGTCCTGAGACTGTGTTTGCACAGCCTAAACGAAGATTTACTTATAGTACTGCCTGGAACAGTTCAGAACATGGTTCAATAAATACATAAGCTATACACTAGCAATACGCGACTTCTAAAGAAAACGAAAAGTAAAGAAGATAAACCAAAGGGTTAGGAATGGGTTAAAAATCAGTCAGCCATGACCAAAAGTCCGATGTTTGGATTTATTTATTGGTATTTCTTCTATACTTAAGAAAAAAGAAGAAAAAAACTTGACAAATTTCTTAAGATTCGGGAGGAATTTCTGATAAAACATTGCCTTTATTTAAATTGGACTATTCTCGGTATTCAAATGAGTAAATCATTAAGCTAGGGGACCATTAAATCGGATGTCAGGTTTCGCACCAACCCGAATATAATCGTTCTTCGCAAACCTACAAGTTGACATTTTTAAGCAAAACTGAACATATAACTTTTCATTTAAGTTAAATATTAGCTTTTCAAAAAACTTTCAAAAACGAGGGAGGGAGAGTCGAAATAAACAAACTTGGCATACTTACTCTAACACAAAAAAGTATAAAATATACGGATGCTTAAAGGTTATTGGGGAACTGTTTATTGCTCTTGACTGCACGATATTGAATACCACACGTGAGTATGATTAACGTTTTGCTTTCACATAACTGTCAATGAATTCATAAAATCAGCTGTGTCTCAACAATCAAGATTAACTAAATAGTTAAACAAAGAAGTAGGCCTTCAAAACGTTTAGGACAACCCGTACCTTTACATATTTGACTTTTTACTTACAACAAGGACGTATTTCCGTTAGTGAGAACATTGATTAGACACAGACTTATGAAAAATTAAAGGTGATTTTAAATATACGTTTATTTTTTAGTTCTGTATTTGTTATCAACTTTCATGATGAAGTTTCAAAGTCATTTCGAAGTGTTGTGTGATTGCGAATGACTATTTTTTTTGACATTTCAAAACAAGAGATTTATTATTAGTTTGGATTCCACAAGAATTGAACTGCATAGCACAATACTTTGAATCACGCTTTAAAATCCGGATACCTACCTCAAAAAACAAAAATAACAACCTATAACTAAAATTTAAGAAAACTACCAGCTGAGCAAAATCCTCTAATATTGTACAATCAGTGATGAAAGTATTCCTAAGTTCTCCTATGAAATTTTACATTTCCTAGGTTTTCTAGCATCTGAGCCAGTACACTGCTTTTGCAGGAAAGAAGGATGAAGGTAGCAGTCCTAACCTTAAACTGCTTACCATTCAAGCAATGCGACCAAGGGAAAACCAGACACTGTGCCCGGTAGGTCAGCAGAATTGCAATCAAAGGATTCGGATTCCTCATGCCACGCTTTTAGCACATCACCTCCATCCAATGAAAGGCAATGGCAAACCACAATCTCTGGCCCTTGTCCACGAACCTTTGGGACATGAACCTGCATCTGGACACAGCACCAATCATTCTTATCGTCCAATATAAATAGAGGGTCTTACAAAATATAACCCCCGACAAAACCACCTAAAGAGATTGCAGACACGAAAAATGAAAGAAAAGTACAAACCATCGGAGGTGCACGAATTCTTCGTTTCGGCGCTACAGGCTTCTGAAAGCGTGGGAAAGTGAACTTTAGAGCTTGATATTTCCGATACCATTCACAGCAGAACTGAGGCGATATGGTACCCTCAAAGACTTCAAAAACCTGCTCTATCCAAAAACGCATATTCCAAAATTGTGCAATGGGGGCGTAAGTTATTTCCCCAAAGAAAGTAAGGAGTACCTAGAAATTCTTTGAAGTTGTCGATCTAAATAAGCACGAGTAAGACGAATTTTCGTATAAGCATAGATAATAGACGTAATCAGTCATCCAACCGGGCAATAACAGTCTCTTTTACTTAAATTCGTCAAAATGTATGCAATTTTTACTCCTGATTATTATGGAACCACGCGTTATTATGGAACCAACGGCGCCCCATTGCTCAATTCTGGAATATTCATTTTTGGATAGAGACGGTCTCAAGTCATTGAGGGTACCACCAGGCTGCATCAGTTCTACAGTTAATGATACTGAAAATATCAAACTCTAAAGTTCATTTTCCCACGCTTTCGGCAGCCTATAGCACCGAAATGTAGCATTTGTGCAGCCTCGATGGTCTGCATTTTTTCTTTCTCATGTTCACGTCAGAAACCTCGGGAGGTGGTTTTGTCGGTGCTATTTTGCAACACCCCATATTTTCATGGTTTCTTCTTTGAAACACTAACTTCAACTGAGATTTTTAGAAGTGACAAAAATAAAGCTTAATAACACATCAAATTATACAATATGAACATTTGAATACATAACGTTTCGCCTATAATATTTAGTCTTTTTAAGTGTGCAAAGTTTTTCGTGACGTATAATTTTGTGTTATTAAATGTCTACGCTGACTACAATACTTGATGCCAAAACTATACGTTAAAAAAAAAAAATGCGATCAATGAAAAATACTTTCGGCGCCGATTGTACAATATATTAATTATATATATATTAATTTAATGTATTTAATACGAATCCGATTTAATGCTTTCTGGAGCATTTAGTTTGATTTATTAATTTAAAAGTAAATAGAAGTTCCAGCTGGCAGCCAAGAACACTTACCTGAATCGAAGTACATTAGGCCTAAGCCGCAAAAATAAGATAAATATTTTTTTTTTAGAAATTTGAAAAAGAACTACACAGAATGTATACAAACCGAAAAGATAAGTTATACGGAACAGAAAGAAAATTTTCAAAAAGAAAGTTCATGCAGTATTAATTATATTTACAGAAAAATACTATAAACGAAATAGAAAAACATTTTTTTTTAGTAGTCTATTAATATCAATCATACTAAACTAACACAAAGGATTTCCAAATTCTGAAGAAAAAAAAAATCCTAGTACGAGGGAAATACGTATGTTTACGAAATTTTCATAGAAAAAAAAAGTTAAAACTTAATGGACTTTATAAAATGATGAATTACTTTTTTTTTTTCAATTCTTTCTTGAATGACCATCCGTCATTTCAAATGGAAGGAGGCCTCGTCGAAATAGTTCGTTACCATGACAACCAATCAACACGAGTTCTGGACATAATTTACTGACCAATACATATATTTGACAGTTCCGTTTGTATGTGTGTAATGATGTCATCAACATACAATAAATAACAGAACAAGTCTACGATGTCCGTAACTTTCTTTTTTTTTTTCGTTTTTACGCACATGCTAATGTAATTTAAGATAAAATGCTACGTCATTTTTCTTATAATTGTATTGTCGCTAATGCTTTTGCACAATTATTTATATATTACTCTCTCAATACACATGTAGTTGTTTGCATGTGAATCAATATACACTGAATGGGCAGACCTGCTGGGATAGTACAAGTTCTGTGAAGCGGCATTCTATCAAAAGGGTTGAAAACATATGATCGGTTGTTCCTTTCCCCTACTTCAATGTTTGTAGCATCAAGGAGTAGAGGACATTGTCTTACTACTACTATAAAGGACGGAGAATATTTAACTATTGGTATGGGGCTCTTAACACGGTATATCATACATAGCGTGTATGATGGGCCGCGGGCGCAGCCGGATCATGGATGTGTATTTTTTCATATGCCCCATAGTTCATATTTGCACTGTTCTTTTATAGCCTTCTGTGCTCAATGTCATAAGAAACGAGAGTATCACCAGTTCGGATTGTGTACCTGATATTGGTGGTTCCAGAGTTATACAGTTGGGCCGATAACATTTCTCATACCACCACCACAACACACTAAGATTACAAGACAACATTTTCACTTAACAGTTCCGATTAATGTTTACACTGATGATAAAACAAAACTATAGCCCCAAACATAGCGACGTTGTAACCATGAGAATGTCGCATTGTGTGAAAACTTTCTGTAGAACACCGCACAGAAATGTCAGGTTACCAAACAATGCCAGATTGTATTATAGTCCATTGTGACCGAGTGCACTGATCTGAAAACAACAAACCTCACCACTGGACATAACAATAAGCTTATTCTACATTGTAAACGCTGGCGTCGTCGCCGGTGTTTGCTGCAACTTTCAGCCAACATTACAGGGAACTGTCAAGTGAAATGTTATAATGGGTACAGTTTAACAACCCTGAAAGTTGGAAGAAAATTACTGGAGCTTCCAAAACCACAACAGTTATTAGTTAAGCATTCTTTAGCACCCAGAAGCTGAAAACAGAACTATGTTTTACATGCCCGAAAGACCCGATTCAACCTTGTGCTTTATTTAATTGCTCCTTTTCTTACCATGCCTTATTACCACCACATCCTAATCTTTTTCGGTAGCTGGATGTACTAGACATAAGAACACAACCACCAGACAAAATTAAGAGTGCGTGATTAACTGGAAAGGTACACTGGTAATATTTTTCTTGAATATCTATGGTACTAACCTGTCTTCTGACGAATCCATATTTTCCATTTCCGCAACGACTTCGCCAAGTTCATCTTTGAGTTGCTGTAAATAGAAAGCAAATTATTAGATGCAGTGTTAAACTAACTAATGCAAACTAAATCTGCGTCAAATGATCCTGGATCCAGGAATATCAAAATAATTCGGACAATCAGAATCACAACGCAACAACAGATAACTTATGACTGTGATCTAAGAAAAGGAACTTTAAAATTGATTTCGAGGATTTAACATACTCGGAAGCTTTAAAGTCTTTATTTTTAACTGCAATTCGTTCCACATTTCTAGAATTTGAATTACAAAAGATACACGAGAGACGACCAGTAGATACAAACGTGCAGACACTATTAGCAAACGCGTTTATCTCGAAAAATCCTATTTTAGACATATCGTCGCCCGAGAATTATAAGATTTTATCTATTATTAAAATCCTATGTAGTTAGAACCTTATAATTCTCAGCCGACGAATGCGTCCTTTCTTCGGACACGGTCACATGATTTTCTAAGTTTAAGGTAACTTATCTACTTCGCACTGTAAAGCAGTACCAAGTACGGATGGTAAAAATAAAAAAACTTGATTTTCGGATATCCGGATGACGCATTATTCGGATTTTATTCGTCACTCGATCTTCCAATATGTTATCATCATAATTTTTATCTGGATTTAGCTATCCCTAGTACCAAGACAAAGATAGCTATTATACTTGTATTATATTGAGTTACAGCTCAATAAAATGTTATTTCCGGAGTTTGAAAACTCTCCTCTTTTCAGTATGTCTTATTTGAAAACAAATTACAAAACATTATCAATAATTTGTATTCTCTGAGATATCTAACAAACATACTATTAAGAAATTTTCAAATTATCCAGATTATTAGTCATCTGAGTAAATTCTCATACATTAATCCAAACTGAAGGGATGTTTAAAGTATTATATACATTTATTTCACAAGTGTTTAACACATCTTACTACCATTTTCTTACTCCAAACGGATATCTTTAGTGTGCATAGAATCAGTGATCAGACAGACAACGGGAATATGAGTCTCAACATGTGGGGGTGGGGGGTGTAAACAGATGTTATATTGCTTTATAACTTCCAAAAGATAAAATTGAGATTTTCTTTACAGATTTAACCCAACAGGCGAATTTCACACGAAGTTAAGAATTCACTAACTCTACGATTAAAATTTGGACACCCAAGCCTAAAGTATATTCGAGTAAGGTATTATAAATAAATAATCTAGGAGATGGGTGGGTAGGGGGCTTCCTTTAAACGTAGCGGTGGATGAATTCGCCCGAATTTAAGCTCGAGTGGAGGTGCAGGCCGTAGTGGAAGTACTTAGGATGCGTGGATACTTTTACTACCATGTCGTGAACTCTAATCCAATCCGCCCTTGACTTTATTTACTCTTTTCCTAGTTACGTGTCGAAACGTTTAATTTTTGTTCAGAAAATTGTTCTAAATCAAAATAACACCAATTATGATGGCAATGTACAGCAAATTCAAATGTTCTAATGATGAAGAAGAGAACTGAGACAGCGCAGAAAAACTAAACTACAATATTGGATTCCCATGTATATCAATGGAAATGTCATTGATGCCAAGATGGCGGGGGTGATCTACACCGTAAATTTCACTACGGCTGGCAGGCATATAATTTGCGGCAATTTTTTTTATTTACGGATTATAATAGAAAAAAAAAGTTGCTGGCAACCTTACTCTATTCTGGAAAAGAAAGAAGAGGAATGAAGAAATACGACGAAGCTTGAAACTTCTAAAGGACTTTTGGGAATAATGGAAAACAATGTGACGGCCTGGCTGGATGACACAACGGGGAATTCCTCCAGTTATTTGATCAATACAGAAAAGAAAAAGAAGTTCGCGGGGCCCCCATCGTTTATGAACCAAGCACAGTTTCCTTCAACTTCGAATTTCCAACAGATAGCAACTCTTCTCTCCTAGCAACATTTTCGTGACTTCCAAGTTTCAATCCGACTAACAATATCAGTCACGTTACGCAGTGTGGCAAACTGTTGTTATTTAGCATGACATTGAACTCTGAAGGTTATCAAAATGATGACTTCAAGTTAGTTCAATTGGAAATTTGTGATCTTACACGCGACTTTCTGCAAGCGTAGCAAATGTTAGCAATTCACCTTTTATATATATATATATATATATATATATATATATAGAAAACTTCTTACGAGTATAGAAAATGTAATTATGTTAATTACAAGAAAAGTTACGCTTTTCAAATGATCCGGGAATGTATCTTAAGCTCAGCCCACATATAATAACTCAATAATATATTATTTAATTAGTTACAATCGCAGATCTGGCCTCTGAGAGCATAATATTCCTAACGTTAGATTTACTGATGTTGCATACTCTAATCCGACCAAAATGCCTTGATAGCTAAGCCCCATTTATTTTCATTGCTTCCTGCGATCAAATAATTACGGTCGGCCTAATATTGTATTCATCTAACTTTAATGGTTAATCTTCCTAATGATTAAATATCTCTCAAAACATATGTCCTAATATTTGGTTTATTAAATGACCTGCAGTCAATATACAACTATTAACGAGTTAACTTTATAACTCTTGTCGTTTACACCATATTGTAGATTCCAGAATATATGAGCCTGCCGGGTGGCCGAGCGGTCTGCGGCGGTAGGCCATCGACTCGAAGGTCCCGGGTTCGAGTCCCGGAAGGGGCATGGGTGTGGATTTTAACAGCTAAAGGCGAATCATGACGGGCCGAAGTCCAAAGTTACTAGACTGGCCCATATAAAAATAAAGTTTACCAAAAAGTTTTCCAGAATATATCTAACAAAAGACCTAATTCATTTACATTTAACTCAGTTCTTCTCAAACACTGCAAAAAAAGGAGACTTTTTCTGATCGCGTGTAATTACATTGATTTAAGTAGATATAGTTACGACCTGTGTCAATTTAGTGGTATGGTAGGGGTGTATAATTATAATTTCTCTTGATTTGAAAACCGAGTGGCTGTGGCTCAATCGTAGAGCGTTGACTTATCATTCGGAAGGTCGTAGGTTTGATCCCAGCAACCGATTATACTGGCTGAGGTTTTCCCTATCACACCAGGCAAATGCCGGGATGGAACCTTCAACTTAGGCTCTGGTCGACACCTTTCCGCATCCTTTCCCCTCCCCTATCCCGGTCTGAGCCTTAGATGCCTGAAGGCCATAAAATTCAAATTCATAATATTAAAGGTGTACAGATAATACATATTTAAGTAAACACAACACCAACATGTAGAAAAGGGCATTCAGCAGCATCATGATGTGAATTAAAATAGATTTATGGCCTTTAGGCATCTTTAGCTCAGGCCGGGATAAGCTAGAGGAGAGGATGAGGGAAGGAATCTCCCAGTGCCTAGTTTGAAAGTACCATCTCGGAATTAGCCAAAGTCTAGTGTGGCTGATGGAAAAAATTAGAAAATGTCAGGATGGCCGACGGCTGAGATCGATCCCAGAAGCTTCCGAATGAAAAAAAAAACGCTCTAACAACTAAACTATGGCCGTTCGGTGGATCCTTGTAAACATAAGAGCTTGAATTCAGTATCTATGAACTAAGAATAAATTATGTGAGAGAGAAACTATAATGATCACGACATGGGCTAAGTAAAAGATTAATTAATTATTGAAGGAAGCAACTTCTTGACAGCACTGAATAAGGTAAATTATATGGGACAAAAACGAGAGCGCGAAATCGGGAGGAATGGTTCTGAAAACAGTGAATATGATGATGAAGTGCAATAGAAATAATCTCTATCCGCGTTGGATGGAGAAGCATTGAATGGCGTCGTTCACTATATAAAAAAAAAAACTGTACGTTCCGTCCATAGAAGCTTGTATAAAATGTTAATTACAATTCAAACAAACAAACTTAATTATGTCACATTTCTTGTAATAAAATGAAAGTATTAAATTTCACTCTAAATATCAAAGCCCATAATACGATTCTTCGGCTTTCGTTAAAGTTATTACATTTGAAGAAACGTAATAAAAGCCTGAAACGTACTGAAAAATTTAAATACAAACTGATCTCATAGAGCATAAAATGGAAAACAATGAATATTTTGTTTAAAATGCCCATTAGGACAGTTATGAGGCATTAAATTCTTTTTCTTGTAAATTAAGACCTTAAATGCTAATTTCTAGTTATTAAGAATTTCTCTTGTGAGACCTCTTTCGTTACCCAGAACCGAAGAGAGAATTTTCACACGCTTTAAAAAGACTATTCAACGAATGCTGTTATTTCTTTCCGCAATAGTTTTTGTAACGGGAAGTTTCTTCTGTACCAAGCGCCATGTTTTAACACCCTCAAATGCCACACACAGTGTGCATTTTTATACATAATCTTCAAGTCAAGTATGTGTGAAGGATAACCATATCCACATTAACAACTACTACATGCACACACATACATACATACATAAAAGCACCTCGGTGGGAAAACCTCTTCAAGAGGAATTAGTCATTCTCCAACAAGTGCATACTTTGCTTAAACTTTAAAACAAAGTTTTCGTAACTGAGCATGACAAAGGCTGAAATATTATTTCACAAGAGCCGACGAAAACAACGTAAGAACCATGGATGTTACAAAATAGTATCTGTAAATGCAGGCAAAAAGTAAGTTACTTTTACTCTAAATAATTATCTTATTTACAATGACAACCCTTGTCATATTAGTTTCTAGCAGCTACGTGTAGCAGATGTAATTACATTAATTGATCTAATTTTCGCTGATGAAAAACCATGACACGACTTCAGTATTTGTTACCAACCATCTGTTCAAATATAACCCCAAAGCAATGAGAATTTAATATTAAACAAAAAACTTTCTTCAATAATCAATATCCTAGGCACGAGAGAAAGACTTTGACACGAAACATTCTTTCATTAGCATATATCCGTTAGTCATCCTTCCTCTCCAGTTTTCATTTCGAAATTCTGCATTCCTTTGGGTTATTTCCTTTCTACAGACCGAGGTTACGAGTTTCCCGATCACTAGATTACATTTTTGTTCTCGTTTTAGTTTGATATTATAACAAGAGTTGTGCAACCACAACATGAATACCAAAACATAATAAAGTTAATTAACACAGGAAATTAATTAGTATCTTCCTACACCAGTGCACACGAGATTATGCCACTGATTAAGCTTCTGTGCTAATAAAAGTGCAAAAATACCACGAAACGGTAGATGTGAAGCATGTTAACTTTATCCTGAAACAACGTTGCACTTCTAAATGCATTTACTGCGGACCACAAACATTTCTAAACAGTCTAACTATATGAGATCGTTTATATCGTACAGGGTAGTCCACACAGATAGAAACTTCTCTAACATACTTGGCTAATGGGAGGTCTGACTTCAAACTAAGTCCCGCTCAAATGCTTTTCCTTAATAACAGATGTAGCATGTAGCATGATGCTACTGATATTCTTAATCAAGAATTTTAATAATGAAATAAGAAACAAATTAGATGTTAATTTCTGTCTGTGGTAACAAGTTCAAACGTGGAAAATATTAACGACCACATAAATTGTTTCGTGTTGCAGTTAGTTAAGTGGTAAAGGTATCAATCATTTGGTAACCAGAAAACCTTGTCCCGATTCTCTAGTCCACAAACCAACTGTTATGTGTATCTGTCAACACAAATTCTTGATGTACCAAAAATCAAAGTCACGGACTAATATAATTTCGTTTTTATCTATTCTGAATGTTATTAGACCTTTGTTATTTTCGATAGTTTGTTTTCGGGTTGATGTGCTGAAGGAACAACAATTCTTGACTAGCAGGAAGAGCAGAGGGGAGGTTTACGATGTTGAATTTTTCTCCCCTTTCTCATCCTTAAGCATGTTGGTGAGCGCGGCTACATCCTCAACTTTCTTTGCTTGATAGCAAGAAAGAGTTTCCTTAACCCGCGTTTGGTGAATGATTTGGCAACATTGTTCATGACGTACTATTGAAACGTCACTACATATCCACAGTAACAGTTCTCCCTTCCTTGTTGGTGGGTGCCAACGGGAAAGAATGTGAAACAAGCTACAAGACTTCACCCTCGTCCATCTTTTGTGAAAGAACATTTTCGTTCCCACTGAAAAGGGAAGCGAATGACGTTGTGTGTTGTCGATTTGTCATTCAGTTGTTTGTCCTGTTGAAAGCGTGTTGTCATTTGTACTTTATTATTTTCTTCTTGCACCGAATAAAAATTTCGAAGTAGGTTGAACGAAAGCTATTCGTTACAGAGAAAGTGAAATTTTCAATGTCTGTCTGAACACTCACGAACATATTTTCTCCCGTCCCTTTGGAGGGTCGGAAGATGTAGGAGAAAGGTTCGATTAAAACAGAAGCAACTATATAGTGCTTGAGGAGCACATTTTGACATAGCCAAGATATCTCGAAATATAAATAATCATTCTGGTAGAGAAATGTCCTATAAACACTAGGTTGCAGGACTTCCGTAGTATCTTCCCAATCTAAAAAAATATGAAAGTCAACTACGCTGTATGTAGGCAATGAATTTCTTTAACTTGAAAGCAAATTCAAATCAACTGTTACAAGTGAACAAGTAGTCCAGATCGCCAACTAAGAATTCGTCTCGCAAGAATAAAGAAACCCTACGAGTGGAAATAAGCAACTCGTACAAGAAATGGTGCTGGTTGTGTATTTTTTTTTATTATTTGTATTATTATTATTATTATTTTATAAAGATTAGGCTATGACAAACTTGGTGTAAGAACAGAAAATCTCTAAATTCCAAATGTGAATGCAGTGAGTGATATTGGGATCTACGATACGCATCGCAAAATGTGCGTTGGAATGCTGTTATTTGCAAGATTAATTCGATAATACTCACAGTCTTTTCACTGTCAACACTATTATAGAAGAAAGCAGGTCGACATTTACTCACGAAGAAATGTTTCTCTTTTTTGCTCCTACCCGTTGTTATCTTTCGGAATATGTCCACCCTTTTCCTCCAAAATCGTACCAAATTTATAATTTGCAGTATTCTTAAAGCTGTTGCATGAGCCATTCAGGGAATAGTTTTCGTGGTCGCAATATGAAAACCTATTTAACAGAAAATTTGGGCAAATAGCATACAATTATAGCAAACAAACAACAACTATATTCAAAAGGTATTATAGGAACACTGTGATGAGCATTCACGAATGACAGTGCTTTCATAGATGTTCGATGATACACGAACATCACCCACGCTATCTCAGGCATAAATCCGCAAGCGCACAGTCGACTACGCCCACGATATGCTGGGTTGCAACGTCAAATCTTGCCAAGTTACTTGGCTTCACGTGCAACAGAAGGGAAAGATGTGTTTTCTTACATAATTTATCACAACAAGGGGCAAGGACGCAGCCCGAAGGACGAAGTGAATTCAAGGCATTACACGTGAACGGCAAATTCCTCCTCTGATAAACGTCACATTTTTACTGATCGTCGATGTTGGCGTACAATTAACTAATATTAAAGACCAATAATTTCGATTCACATAATGAATTCCTGCCTCGCATGACTGGGAGAAGAAAAGGAGCACTCCTGACCTTACTTAAGACACCATTCCGGTATTCACTTATGACAGCGAAACCCAAGAAAACTTAAGTCAAAATGGCACAGTTAAGCAGGACTTGATTATCGACTTCTGACAGTCAGTAGTGAGTCGAAATAATCGACTTGCGCCACTAGACAATATAAGCAGACTTTGGAGCAGCGTTTATCGTATACACTGATGTACAAATTGATACTATTTTTTAAAAAAATAACTCTTGGAATATGTACTGTACTTTGAATAGAAATTCAGGTGTGAATAAAGTGTTAAAAGCATCCCTAACAAAGAAAGAATAAGGTTCACTCCTTAAAAACATTTAGGCTACATTTGAAACCTCTTCATTTGCGGCTTTGAACGATCTGAAACTACAGCATTTGTTCGTAACTTTTATTCTGTCCGTGGCAGAAGTAAAGGGAAGATAACTGTCCTGGCCTTAATTTGATGTACCATTCCTGTAAGCGCCGGACAAAATGACTGCTATTAGCCAGCTCATCAGCGTCAATCTGTCGTCTGCGACAGTCACGAATAAAACACGGGAAATGGGTTTCGAGGAAAGAATATTTGATGTAATTTTACACCTGAACTAAGGAAAGGGCCCCACCCTGAACTAAGGATTACTATCCTTTAATTCCCTTGATACTATTGGGAGGGAGGGGACGGGGAGAGAAAAACTTCCTTAATTGTATGCGGTTCCGGATTCAATCACTGAACCATTACAAAGTGTATACACTTTCGCGGAACCTTTCCATTCGGAGCTAAAAGAGTAAGACAATAATTTCATAAATAAATGTACTCCATCACGTCAGTTTAGAAACATTTTGAACCTCCTGATTGTTTTCCCTGAATTGCGAGCGCTATCCTCTATTACCATAACGTTTTTGCTCTCCTCTCCCCAATGGCACACCAAAAAATGCAAACTGGAACAGAGCAGATATTTTTTTTTTTCATCGTGCTTTACTGCCATGTTAAATCTACTATATTTGAAGGTGGAGCCCACAGACTGAGAAGAACGAAGTACATACAAACATAAGACTATACGTATAGTAACGCACAGCTCTGCTCAACTTGTTTGTGTGTATGTGTGTGTTCACCTACCGCAGAAGCCATTTATTGCTTCGGAAAACCGCATTTCTCAAGTTAAATTTAAAATGTAAATACAAGCTAGAAATATTTCACTACACTAGTATGATTGATGGAAACCATAATTAGAGGCCAGATGTCTATACACTAAAACTCCTGAAAAATAAGTAGGCAAAAGACCCTAACGATCTCGAAAATACCCACGAAAATTACAGACAGGTAGGAAATGCAATAAGACAAATATCGAGCGGCCGTAGCTCAGGTAGCGTGCTGGCTTCGTACTCTGAAGGTCATGGGTTTGCTCCAAGCGACCGCTCATCCTGACTGAGGATTTCTCTCGGTCACATCACTCAAAAGCTGCGAGGGAAGCTTACATAACGTTATGGCTGATTGCTTCCAAATCCTTCCCTTTTGATGTAGTTGTTACTGTTGTCTCCAATGTAACACTGATTGAGTTCGTTATATAAGCCTAAATAAATGCAGATAATTTATCAGAAAACAAAGCTATTTTCTCCAATCCCGCTTTAATAATAAACATGCCCTAATAGGCTAGACTTCTTGACTTCTTTGTATCGTAGGACACTGCAATACTGGCTGAGTTGAGACACGTTTGAATGTTAAAAAAATGTATACTACTTTGAAGTACATTAATTGAAAATTAAGCACAGAGTTAATAAAACGCATGGAATAGGCATTTAAGTATGAAGACATTCACTTCACACTGAAATGCGCAAATATTAAAAAGCAAAACTTGTTCTCTAAACTTTAAACAAAGTCTTTTTCTAAAAACTTGAGCTTAGAATAGACATCTTCCTTAACATCCGGGTTCTGGTGAACTAGTTTCTGATAATGCATACAATGCATATAATCATTGATACTCCTAGGTAATACAACAAGCTGTAATACATACGGAAAGTCCCTACGGTGCTCCAAAAATCTTCATCCCAACGACCTGTATGCTTAAATAATGATAGATTAGAAGTTTCAACGATGAGGACATCTTTAATCTTACTTTTACTTTTTTTTAAAAAAAGTTACAGTTGATATAAGAACTTTCAACTTGGAGAGATCTCAAACCAGGCTATCCAAGGACGAAATTTGTCGGGGTTTCTCGCTTCCTTTCTTTCTTTTTTTTTTCCCCTTAAAAAAAAAGGTAAAGGACTGATTAAACAACGGTGCCAAGTTCCTGTTTACTACGACTACCACCACACTATACCGACAGACGATCTAGTCGCCCCACGGGGGACCGGTCCAACACAAAAGAAATGATTAACTCACCTGCTCCGGATGCCAGATTTTGCTAACGACTGACGTATCCGGTATAAATAACTCCAGGATACAAAACAGAACAGCAAAACGCACTCTGGCACGGCCACCGGAAATCCTCACAAGCTCGGAATATTTTCAATGATCTTCTATTAAACTGAGGTCACCTCGTTAGCTTTTCATGCTGATTTCGCTCAAATCCAACCAGAAGCTCACCACCATCACCACAGTGTAACTAGCCCGCCAGTTTCCAACGCACACAGCACCTCCTCTACGGCACGGTAGATCGGAGACGACAAAAAAAGCCAGACAACATTCTTGCTTGATCCACACAACATACAGTGGAAAAAAAAAAAAAAAAAAAAACTACATCCCAGTACAGCAAGGTCAGCAACCCCTGAAGGTCTATTTCACACCATTGTTATACGCCAACTACATCCAGGTTAATTATTTGCACACAGGCGACACAATTTAATTGCATTACGGTTTGTTTTGTTGAAGTTCGGGCTGAAGGAAACAATAGTCTGTTCACGCGGAATCTCTTGAAGGCACATTTACCTCTGCCGACATCAAGGCAAACCTCCCATCCTCTCTTCCCACCGCCTATACCACATACAAAGAAGTTGGTTGGGAAGTGAGTCAATAAAATGCAAGAATTCGCAAACAGGTCTTAATCCTTTTTTATTATTCGAACATAGGTGATCTCATCGAATGGAATTCCGCCATAAAATGCCATTTACAATGCAAATCGACTTTGAACGGTACACAAATGTTCGCAAAATTATATCAAAATCACTATACATCTTTGTACAGAATGTGCGCAAATATATGAATGCTTCGCATCTGGAAAGTCCTGGGTTCGCGTCGGTCATCCTGACAGGGTGTTTTTTCCTCAGGAACACCAAGCCACTGCCGAAATGGTGCCTTGAAACTAGGCTGATGTCCTTAGTAGCCCTTTCCTTCCCTATCAGGCCCTGAGCCAAAAATGTCTAATGGCATAAACACATTCAAACTAATACGAAAAGTTATTAGAGATGACTAATCAACTACCGAAGTTTATAAAAACAAAATAATTTAACATTTTAAAAAAACTCAAAATTACTACGGGAATCGAACATAAAGTTTAATCTCTTCCTTTGTTTTATAAAAATGTGGTCAACTTTGAATTTCTGGACTATTTTAGTATCTCATGATTTCGACCCGTCCCAATTCTATAAATGGTTGAATTTTTAAAATCAGCGAACAGCCATGCCCCAGCTTGGGTCGATCGAAGAACATGCAGAACGCTAGTCCAATAGATCAGGCAACACTAACACCGCGGCCGGGTTTCCTTACTTTGGAGGAACCGACTTATTCATGCCCACACAAGAGTTTCACAATTCTCTGACAAAATTATGGTTTTATTTCCATGTATTAAATATACTTTACTACAACACTGTTTCCCTGTGTGTATACATCACCATACCTGCTCAAATTGTGTATTACTGTTACCCATTAACTTCAACAACAGCACAAAATTCCATTACACTCAAGCACGAATTAATTTTACTTGAAGTTTGTACATGTGGCACTCATAGTCCTGAGGGTTCCTGAAAGATGATGTATTTCGAACACAGCTCTCGAGGAAACTAGTGGTATCTGACAAGGTCACGAAATCTTCAATACATCATTCTGGTATTCCCCTGATAAGATTGAGGAAAATCCATTAGGATGGCCGCTGCAGCTGGGTTTAAACCTCTGCCGCTTCCTGATTACTAATCCGTAGGCACAGGCATTGTTTCCAATACACCAGCAGATCAAGGGAAAGAAAAACAAACAAATTTATCGCCTTTACAGCCTTCAAGCCGTTCCGTCCATAACTGGTATAACAGATAAACCAAATTGAACCTCAGATAGGGTGGTTGTTATTAAGTTTTGATCCGAGGATATCCTTAGTCTGAAGTGGGCACGTTTACTGCGCTTTATCAGTCTATATATTCGTGAAATACTAAAATATTGTACGTGGAAAAAAAAAAAAAAAAAAAAAAAAAACTTGAAATCCGATCCATTTCTCGACAAAAATAGATACTAATATGTGCTTTTCTTTTCTGTGTGTGTGTTTCTATTATATGTTCATTCAAATGAAGATGACCCTGTCAGTTTGTTTTAAACAACGATGTTCTCCGCAGTGAATAAACTTAAGTTGCAACGCAACTGAATATCCAGGAAATGTCATCTGTTGTAAACAAAAGATCATGTGAAGGAAGTAATAATAGCGCCAATGCATGAAAGAACGTCTGGGCGTGGGGTTCGTATAAGTTAACGGAACTTCACTACGAATGATACTGGCAGGAGAATTTAGTCATATTTAACAATGACCATATGAAAGCTGTGTATTAACCGAGATCGACCTTTGCAAGGTTAACCCGGCATTTTCAATTTCGATTTTTCTTTCCTTTTCCAGGTTGTACATTCGAGATTGTCTTTTGCACTTGTGTGTGCTACATCATTGCTTTATGTTTATCAAGTATTTAACAACGTGCATTTGTACCAAAATAGCTTAGTGGAATAAAAGGCATTCCACCTTAATTTCGCAACGAACAGAATTCTGGGATACTTTCAAATCGACAAATTTGGAATATCAATTTCGGAAAACACTTTTTTACCAAATTCAAATCAAACTACATGACCATTTTACTTAACATCTGCATCTAAATTTTTTTTAATAAATTAGAATTATGGGATGCAGTAATAGCATTAATTTTAAACAAATATTTTGGTCTTAAGTAGATTTAATTGAAGTTCCAATTTGGTTTAACTTGATTCTAAAATTTAACTACTTAAATTCTAACATTAAATCGTTAAAGTTACAACGCTCAAGGGTGCAAATACTGAAATACATGAGCACAAAAAATTAATTCAACATGAAAAAATAGTGACGATGGTTCAAACTGGTGTAAGTGGAGATTAACTTCCGAAGACAAACAAGGATGGTAACATATTCTTATTCTACGTTATCTCCCCATCCCAGAGAAATTGTTAAATCGATTTACAGAACATCATTAAATGGTATTACTCCACAATAGCTATCCAAGGAAACGTGTTGAAATATATAATTTATCTGTTTTAAAAAAAGGTATTTCTTATTCATATACTTGCTCGATTTCCGTTGTCGGTTAGCTATCAGATTTACACAATTTTTACAATGGGTTGCACATACAAGTTACTTCCAATTTATGTTCATGGTCACGCCGTTATGCAGGTCGAAGGCATCTGAGTTACAATGAAACAGTATCTGCTTCAAGACAGACAGAAATACTATAAAACATAAATTTTATTTCCTCAAAGGCGCAAACACTAATCGTAAGCAGCCACAAAGAAGCGGCTTCCCATAAATACGAGAAAGATAAGATTTAAAATGTGACTATAACTAAAACTCAGGAGCAAGAATCCTGTTTTCTTCTCAGCGTTTCCACAGGACACACCCAACACACAAAAACAACGAAGACAAGTACAATGTGCAATCATTACCATTCAAAGACGGTAACTTGATTATTTCAATATCAGTCACTTCCTTCCTTTCTTTCATGCTCGCTGCATTAGCAATGATCTTTTCCTGCGCGCAATAAGAAAAGGGTCAAGGAACCTTTACAAGTCTACAAATACGATTACATTAATCCTAAACTTGTGTGTCCTCACGGAGCTTCAAACAAACATGAACCCCTTTACTACCACCATCCGTCGCCTCAAGCTCTTTTGTTACTTCGCTGACGTTAAAACTTGTCGGAGGCACTTCTTATTCAAGTGATCTTGTATAAAATGAAAGTGCATTTCTTAGTCGACTATTAACCCACTTAATGGATAATAAAAATAATCTATTGCCATGAAAATAGAATTGTGTTGGTTATCGGGAAATGCTCTTGTCCAACTCTAATAGATTGCAAAACTACTTATGCCGAACAACGGTTTCTTTTTTTTTAAATATAATGTCTATTGTTGATACTTATTGAAATTAGTATTATAAGCCTCTCTACTTTCACAAAGAGCGTCTGGATTCTAAATCCACATAAATCATATCTACATAGAATAAAAGTCCAAACGAAGCTTTGTTTTATACAATAGTTAGTTTAAATGGATTTGATTGGCCCAAATTAAAAAATACGATAATACCGACAGAGACTTGAACACTGGTCTGATAGTTGGCAGTTGGCCTTCTCTACTAGCTCACAGTGCTTTTTGACTTAAATAGAATTCTGTTCATAGAGGAAAACTTTTAGAACTTAAAATTTTCAACGTCATAACTGCAAAGTACGCCTTACTGTACGTTTAAGAACAATCAATCAATATCGCAATAAAGAATTTCTTCGTATGAGCAATAACCAGGGTAACAAATACGTTCTAAAACTCAGAATCGGCTTTGTTCACTAAGATTTTTCTTTGCTTCAAACTCATTTTTTATGACGTTACTCATTCGTTTGTGGCATACACATGAATGCAGAAATAAGCAAAATTTCAACCACAACGAAATACTCCAGAATTGTTAACTGATGTTTTAAAATCTGTAATTGACAAGCAATAATATTACATTTTCTTCACGTTAAAAGTTCCAAGCTTGGCTTTTATATGATTACAACGAAACAGGTCAGTGAAAGTGTGTGGCGCTGTAGCGATATAGTTAGCGTATAAAACAGTGACATCACAGATCTATTCCTGCTTGTCGGATTTTTTTTTTTTTTTTCAGTGTTCGCAATTTAATTAGTTTAAACAAAATTTTGTTGATACAAAATACAAAGTTTTGTTTGGGCCCTATTCAAACATTTTTTTTTTGGGAGGGGGCAACCACAAAACTTTTTTTTGTGTGTGTGTAAATCTAGATATGAATGATGATCAAACAAATTAATTAATTACTTAATTCGACAATTACTTTTGTCTACGACCATACGTTTTAATGCTCAGTTGTCCCCATACAGTAAAACACTTCTTTAACTGAAACTGAATCATCTCACTTCTTTCTCTCCGTCTTTTCCCACCTATGTGGGGTCGACGTTTCTGATGAGTCTTCTCCACAAAGCCCTGTCCTGAACTTCTTCCCCTGACAGACCTTTCTCCCCGACATCCTTCTTAACCCTATCCATCCACTTCCTCCTTGGCCTCCCTCTACCTCTCTTGCCCTCCACTTCCAATGCCACCACTCTTCTGACTACATAGTCATTTGTTCTCCTCATTACATGTAGATACCACAGCAGTCTTCTTTCTTGTATCTTCTTAGAAATCTCTACAACTTTGGTTGTACCTCTTACTCTCACATTTCTCACTTTCTCTCTTCTTGTTATATCACTATAGTTACAATATATAAAGAAGATATTTTAGAGTTTAAGAGCATGAATCTCAGCATGTGAAGATCATGTAACATCAAAATAACAACGGTGTTTCTTCATAGCGGTTCTCTAACATAGGCATTGCACTTTAAACAACAGCAAAAGTTCACGGTAGACACAAGCAAGAGATGAAATTACAAGTTTCGTGACCGCCATATTCCGTGTGTCAACTGAAATTAATTTTCGTGCACACAAAATCAAACCAACATACGTAGCTGTTTAGCAGTTCCTAACAAAATACGAACCTGATCCAACCAGCAACAATGAGTTATATATTGTCTACAGAAATTTTTTTTCTAACTGCTGATACGATTTTTTCAGACATAAATAGGCCATCCTAAGTCTGATAAATGTCACCTTTGGGTAATATTCCGGGGAAAGGGATGCAGAACATGTGACCACGGCCTCTAGACGACATCTCGTGGCATAAAGGAACGCCTGGAAAACTTCAGTCAGGATGGTCAGGAAAAATAGAATTGAAGCCTTCACCTCTTCTGCAGTGTTGGCCTCAGTCAGCGACCTTCACTACAGCCATTAGAAGTGTTTTTCTACCCCCGTACAGTCTTGCATTTTATTTCATATTGGGCCACAGGCACAGTCATCAATGTAGTTAGTTTCCTTTACATCGGTAGCAGTTCGAACTAATGCGTGCAAAGACAAAATACCTTACAAAGAAAAATGGGATGATTCGGCTCGTAACTACAAACAATGGTATGACTTTCAAAGAGTCCTTAAACACAGAGACTATGAAATTATCCGTGAAATTTGTTTCGGCAATACACACACTGCGCAATTAAACAGGCATTAATACAGAAAAAAAAACTGACATGAAATTTTGTTACCGATTATATTGCAATTTGTGTGTTTATTTGGAAAATAAAGTAATCACTACAAAACACAACAGATAAAACGTGAATAAATTATTTTTCAAAAGTTCTCTTCTTTCTTTAGACTTCCCCTGCACTTATTTTTATTCAACGCCCCACAATTGCACTCGAGGCTACTATCCCCTTTCCCCGTGGAGCCCCCTATGAGGAGTTACTGCCCCACTTTGGGAAACACTGCCATAGAAAACCTATATATTCGGGCCAACTTTACAACAGTTGTACGATACATAGTAAATAAGTTTTCTTAACTATCATGTTCATTACTTTCTGTAAGTTTAAACGTACTTTCAAAAGATTTTCTACATCAAATTTTAATATAACTATTCTTTCATTTGCCCGAACAACGTGTAGGGCCCACACGGCTCATGACCGTCTGTGCACCAGTTATCAATAATGAATGACTGATTAGAATTCACATTTCAACCGAAAACTCAAGTACGGAAGATGCACAATTCAATGAAACCAATAAGAAATCAATTCTAATCTATTCTCAACGCCTCAACTTGAGATAAAGTTTAATGTCATTATTGAAATTATCTGTAAGTTGAAATTGAGACAGACTGAATACCTGCTATCATTATGCTGATAACACCCATGCGCGCGCATCGCCCAGAGGATGGGATGCCTTCATCTAACATCACATAAAGCTGTCCGCATTTAAATTTAAGATCTTGGAATTATGCGAATAGAATCATGGTCTCTCATACAAAAAGTACACTGAAAATGGTACTATTTTTTTTTTATTTACTTAGTGTGACTCTTAATATACACACAATATTCAGAAATAAACCTGTACAAATAATAGTAATAATAAAACTTTTCGAAGACAAACTTTTCGTAAATAATTCGTACTAAAAAGTAAAAAAATAATTTTGTTTACGCATCACTAAAAAGAAAAGTATGGGGCGCTCTCCCATATATAGTCGCCTTATAAATTATTTAATTGGCGCGCCACATGCTTTTCTTTTTTAGTCATGAATAAACAAAATTATATTTTATTTTTTAGTACGAATCGTTTGCCTTTAAGAAGATTTTTTCCGAGATATTTCGGTGTTCGGATACTTTTTCTCAAGCTGATCTTGTCACCCAAATCCTAAAGCGTTCTGCAAAGTCAAACACAACATTGTTGCGGGCTAGCATTTATTTTAGGATAAAAGAGTTCTTCCTTAAAAAAAAATTATTCTTTTAAAATATGTAAATATATAAAAATATATGTAAGTAAAAATGGATATTTTATCGTCACCCAAATTACGTCGCTGTATTCATTGTATGAGTCAGGAAATGAGTTAAATTAACGATGCAATATTTTAAGACATTATGAACCATTGTGAATTAAAGAAACGTATCTAAAAAGTCACAGAATATACTTTTTTTTAACGTTTCTTTATACGTATATTCGTACGTTGCCTTTTCCCATGTTGAGTTTGCGTGATGTCCTGGACCCACGCCCTCTACCATGAGTAATCAAGAAGTTCAGTTGATGCCGTGTATTCTCCGGTAATGGTTAAGTGCCCCATAACCTCTCTCTCACTGAATGAAGCGAATATTCCCAACGGCCTAGCAATGTTCAGGATGTACTTACTACACAAGCAGCAGTCCCAATGATAATTTCAACTCATCCTGTACTGAAATACATTAAGAACAATGCTACAATGGTTTCTTTTCCCTTTGACATTACTTCAGTTCTGTTATATTATTTTATAAACTATAAACAGAATACATTAAAATATACTTCTGACAACATTCTTAATAAGTGCTTCCAAAATTATCAGCAAAGTATTAATTGATCGCCACTTAGAACTACTTCTAATGTAGTACCTGAATACCTTACAAATGTTTATACGACTGCTATATCGCAAAGTTCCGTGCGGCACAGTTTCAGTAATAAAATATTTCGAAAAACTGTAATAATAAATGAAGTCTAGAGCAATTCACAGCTCTTAATTCCCCAACCACTAGACTAGATATGAACCAATATACAATGAATACCAGTGACAAAGGTAAATACTACTACCTTCTATATTATAATTAGGCTATTATTATTATTATCAGATGTAACGGGACCCTTTCGTCTCTCTTTACAATAACTATAGTCGTCGTGGTCTCTATCTGGTCCTCTTGTTGCTGCTGTGCGGCTGCTTCTTTATCTTTGCTATGTCTAACTCGCAGGGTTCCTTTCGTGGATTTCAGTCGACGTAAAATAGCTCGAACGATTAACATCTAACTAAAGCATGCCCCAAAGCTACTCCGTAGTGTGGGCAACACTTAATTTCTTTAGAGGTATTCATTCGTAATTGCACGGCGCTTAGAGCAGCCAACGCAACCACAAACAAATGCTCCAAAACATCTATCATAAGAAAATTAAACGTCTATGGCGTTAAAAGCAAGGTATTTATTCAGAGGGTTGAAAATATAAGATAAGATTAAACTACATAATTCCTCCTCTAGTTCGAAATTCCCGCCATTACCTTTCTTTTTTTTTACATTCCAGGTCTTTATAAATTACTGGTGTAACTAATCCTTTGTAATATGCAACAACTTGAATATATTTGATTTCAAACCTTTAACAAGACATCATTCGCTCTTTCTTAATCCATTGCCGATAATAACAATAATACAATAACAATTTCCTCTCTTATAAAAAAAGTTGCTCACTTCGAAAAAATGTTCATAATAATAGAGACATCTATTGTTCACCTTGTGAAACTCTAAAATGCTTTTTTCGGTAGTTTGGCAATAACACTCAATGAAACACTTCTAACCATCTTAGAACATAGGGTCATATCATATGTTGTCAGGACACTAATTTTGTAAACAAAACTAAGGGAACAAATGACTTCTCTCAAACTTAACTGACACACCTCAAATAAAAAGTTTGTATTTACGAGATATTTGACTACTTACTGATTTCGACTGATCCCGATCCTTTGAGATGATAAATTTCACCAACAACCACGCCTCAAGCGGGGAACTGGAACCCAAGACCACCCCTGACTCGTGAGTGAACTTTCACTCCGTGGCTGGCAAAGCCGTGGTATATTACCTACGTCAAGTAACTATGCTCAGCAAATTGCGTTGGAGGGTGTGACTTGTGAGAATGATCCTCTGTAGGGGTCACACAACCTTCTCTGTCTTAATGAACTCACAGTACATCACACTTTTCCTGCGCTAACGCCGTCGCTGGCTTCACTTACATGGAAACGAGTATGGAATTAAGATGCATTACACTGAAGAAATAAGTCGCGTGGGTGATTTGATGTCTACTTTACATGTTTGCTTTTATTTACACTATAATCCCTCAGTGTTTAGTAAGATGTTATTGACAACTTGATATCATCTGCCAATGAAGAAGTAAAAATTTCGGGGCAAATAAAAAAACAAGCTTTAAAAAAAAAGGATGCTCTCAGTTGCGTTGTTACGGAGAATTTCACAATTGCTCAATCTACAAGGACAATGTATCTTTTAAGTAATTACCACTCACCTTGGCTAAGTACCTTGATCTGTTCCCATAACGAATTTTCCGGTTTTCCCACCGCAATTTTAAAATGCAGTACATGTCTTTTGCCCCGCTTGTTGATGCCAACACTACAAACGATGATCTCCGTACGAGTTACATGGCTCTAACTGGCCTGCTGTTGAGAATAAAGAAGCGGTACTTCCTTCTCAGAAACAACTATGAATTCTTTTTATTACTTTTATAATGTGCACTTCCACGAACAACTTCATATCTCAACGCGAAATGAGTATCTGTACCGAGTGGGAGAGACTTCCTTAAAGAACAGAAAAATTATCTTTATGCTGGTGGATGAATTTAGTTTTGATAAAGAATACATGCAATGCATTGCCCTTCGAAAATTTCAAAAGAGCAGTCAATAGAAATGCTCTTGTACACAAACAGCAAGCACTCGTTAGTCACTGCGTTACGTAACAATGACGCACACACAAGGATGTTGTAACTATGACATTGGATACCAATATCTCCTGGTTTGTCACTTTCTTCCACTGTCTATAAGGCGAAATAGACACCCTAAATTTGTAAGAACTGCGTCACATAAAATCTGCATCTCTGAAGCATCACATTAATACAGATACTACACAATGAGGCTCCGGACTGCTTTTATAAATGACATGTTCGGATTAATTAGCTACTGGTCGTCAAAACGTCAAGAGGAAGTCGTTAACGCTTTGCGGCATCTTAAGCTATCTTCATGTGGATACAAAGGAAATTACCCACATAGCATGCATCACCAGCATCAGCACCAAGCTAATGTGACTCAAGTAATTTTCTCATGTGAAACAGACTATCAAACCATAAAAGAAAAATATGGTAGATGTACATAATCTCCAATGTAAAACTTAAGTTCATGAAACATCTCCAGAACTGGTAACACTTTTATTTATTCCATCGACACAAGAGGCATTAAAGCTTATTTATGGCGTCTACAATAATTGTTACATTTAGTAACACAAATAATAGAACAACTATACTCTTTTCTTTTCTTTCTTGTCTACACAGTTTTTTTAACAATATATTCTGTATTATTTTCTTGTAAATTCCTTCCGAGTTTCCAAATTTGTACAATTCTTACCTATTACATTATGCGTAGCACTAGTTCTCCATGTAGGGGACACATTTAATACATCTGTACGAGCTTTGCTGCAACAGAATAGGTCACTATTTCCCTTGCATGTTGTGAGGGACGGCACCTTAATAATTATATTTGCAATTAATTCGATACAGTCTATTTTATTGTGCAAAAGTCTGTACACGATAAGTAAGTCATTTAATGTTTCTGAAATGCAGTCATCAATTAAATTGTTGTAAGGTTCGTATTTCGGGTAAAAACCAGTACGTTTGTATGTGAGAAAACGTAAAAATCTGCTTTGTACGTGTTCGATCTTCTGACAACATGCTTTTACAGAGGTATTCCATATAAGTGAGGTATATTCTAGTTTGGACCTAACATAGGAATAGTAAAGAGTTTTCAAAGTGCTATCTGTCATTTGCAAATTCTTTGATTGTTCTAACAAGAAATCCTAGGTTTCTATATACATCATTGGTTATATTTATCACATGGGACGATAAGGTTAGTTTAATATCGAATGTAACACCTAAATCTTTTTTTTTTTTAACTTATTCCATTAATCGAGTAAGGGAAATCGTAAGTTTTTTTCCCGTCTGCTGTAAGTCATGGCTTTGCACTTACTAATATTTATTTCAAGTCCATTTCAGTATACTGGACAAGTCTTGTTGAAGTAGTAGACAGTCATCCAAGGACTTTACATTATTTATTTATTAGAACTTAGCACGGATACAGCAAACGCCATTTTACACCGTTCTTGTAACAAACAATAACAACAATAAAAATAATAACAAAAGACTTTTACTGAGAGAGAAATCTGGTGGCAAAGCAAGAGTATTGTAAAAATGTGATAATCTGTATACAAGAGATCGCTGGACCAAACACAAACTCGGTTTTGAGAGGTAGAAATGATGTTGTGTACGAGAATTTTGTCTGGGTACTCTTAAGTTAAAAAGTGGAAGAAGGTCGTTGGTCTTGAGTGTGCCCTGCACTATTTTATAAAGAAATTTTAAGTCCTTTAGTTTTCTTCGTGTATCTACGTTCTTTAAGTCAAGAGAACAGAAAATATCTACGTTAGATTTGTGTTGGAGGTTGGGTACCCTGTGCTGAACAATGCGGATAAAGAAATTATGGACTTTGTGCAATTTAGATAAGTTGGTTTCACAAGCCATAGACCAGATAGATGAACAGTAGTACACAAGTGAGAAAATATGACCGAAGAGCTCTGAAATCTTTAATATCGGTAAACCTGTAGAGAAGTCCAAGAAGTTGGAGTGCTTTAGAAGTTTGCACGAATATTTTCAAGTCGTCTGCAAACACTTATGAGAATTTTGAATATAGAGAGCTGGACTAGTTACGATCGCAGACTTCGGATAAGCAGTGGGTAAGTGGTGCAGATTCGAGTCTCGCTCAAGCCGGTCGTGTGAATCGCAAATGCCGGGATGGTACGTAGAATATGAGTCTGCCGGTATCTTTTCCATACTAGCAACAGAATATACTCGCTGAGGGATATCATCTCTCATATGTGACTGATTTTGACCACAGATGCTTAGTCAGCCCATTGAATTTAAAAAAAATAAACAGCCTGAGTCTAAATTTTCAATACTGTGGAGCTGAAACTCACATCAACAAACGGAGGAGCATCCTTAGGGGCATTTCCTCGCGTACACATTTCAATTTGTATTGATAGATATACCATCACCAAGTAGCAAGATGACAAATCCCTCTGGTAACTTTACAGATTGTCCGTTTAATAAGATGGTCATTCTCATTAATCGTACACGATATCTGACAGTAACAACGAAGTGAAGAGTCTTGTTAGCTTGTTTTGTTCTACTAGTCCACTCTTATTAACCAATCCGAACTTTGCCAAAAGGGATAAAGAACTTTGAAACTGATACAGCAAGAACAAAATGTGAGAGATTACCACGAAAACCTCATTTCTCAGTGATCAGCTGATCACTGAGGAAGAAATTTGCCTTCGTGAGGAACAGTAATGATCACTTAAGCGAAAAATTTAAAACTATATTTCTACGATTTACTTTATTTTTTATTATTTCTATATCCATTGCATACTTCCTTAAATTTAGAGAAGAAAACGTAAGCTAGCAACCCTGACCTTCGCCTGTTGTGACTGAGCGAAAACCACGGAAAATCTCAAATTCGTGGAAACTACGATCCCGGATCCAAGGCGTATACGCTTCCGCTGAGCCTACAGAACGGTAGTTAATATACACAGAAGTCCTTGGTTACTCATGTACTCCATAAATTCAAAGTTATTTTTTTCTCATTCCTTCTCGGACATGGAGACTGACCAGTCTGTTGTTCGAGAAGAAGAATGATATAACGTTAACGAGGATAGCATGTCTTATCATATTATTTTGTCATATACAGCAATTAAATAACCAAGCACAATATGCGTATTGCTTCGCGTCGCTGCTCTATAAATGTCCTTCAAAAACGTTAACAACAACACCGTGTCAAGTTGGAAAATATTGCCAAAGCTAATATCTTTTCAGGAAAAGACGCTAAACGTTAAGTTACGTATTAAGTATAACGAAAATCACAATTAAATCTACTGATCGCAGCTGTTAAAAATTACAGTACATACACAGCGAATAGATCTTGATTTACGACTGTACACAAAAGATAATAACACTTAAAAAGGAGAACACACAATACAAATAAACTATAGCATGCCGAAAGTATCAGAAGTTAATCACACAATGGCAAGGAATTTGAAAGGAATGTCAAGTGTGCGCGATACGGTGACTGATGATTGCCTTCAACGAGATTAAATATTGTTTCAGATACTGAAAATATTGTCTTAAAGAGATGACTGTCAATTTCCTAACCAAGTATATTTTAACCAAATCTCAACACGCCAAAGACACTACAGTTAAAATCCATAGTTGTATGAAATAATCAATAAAACACGGTTTAAAAAAATAAATCCTCAAACTATTCATCCTATTAACATTCTGAAAGAAAGTTTAATATTTCACATCTAACTGCCATCATGCCTCACATTGTGCATATTTTAAAACTGTCTTAGGTTCAGTAGTATTATTTCTCATACGTGCTTTGGTAGAAATAAACACAAATAGAAGGTGCAATACATTATCCTATTTTTATATACAAATTATACACATACATAGGCCTATTATTACAAATACAAATACATATCTAATCCTATCAGAGCCCGATTAAGGAGGTTCTAAAGGGTCTGCAGCCCAGGGCACCCGCTAAACGTAAATCAATTATTCTTACAAATACAGGGGCACTAACAGAGTCGTTAGCCCAGGGAGGGAGTAAATAGCCTAGGGCCCCATATAACTTAATCCAGCACTGAATTCTATTATACAAATACATATTAATAGTTTTTCAAACATTTACTTATTCCGTATTTAATTGTGTTTAGGATTTTTAAAAAATAAGCTTTAACAATTTTCTCCTGATGTAAGACTGATATACGGCGAAGTTTATCGGTTTTCTGCTCTTTGAACCCATCCACTCACAAGGTTTTCTGATCTTGGAACGCATCCATGAAAGTTGACCCAGTACGTTTTATTTTAACACAGAAAAAAATAAACACAAATAAGTTTATTTTGTAAACTTAGGGCTGATCCGATGACAGCATACTGAAGTGTGTAAAGTATAGCTAGCGTGAATCCTTTAAATGGGCAAAGCTAACCAAATGAGAACCTGCCAGTTTTAGGATCACCATACTTTAAAACGGCCAGATAAATCGAGGTCGCTGAACCATAACCCGAAATCACTTTCTTTCTATCTGCCTTCATTAAATTAAGGCGCGGCACGAAACTTTAAAATGGAGAAAGCTAATCGAAGGACAAGGACCTGCCAAAGACAAGCACTTGAATTTTATTCACCTCCATTATTCACATGTCATTTTAGTTGCTCAGTGCGTGGAAGTGCTCTCTCTAAAAACACTGTGGCGTGGGTGTACACAAACAGAACCTCTTATCGGATTCTCGCAGATTTACACAGCGGCACTGAGTGAAGATAATATCTGAAGCAGGCGTGGCGTAAAAACTCGCAACGAGGTCGGTGAATAACATGTGATCATCATCAGGAAGCCGACATCCGTGGATCCTTCTCACTTCCTCAAAAAGAAATTTAAAAAAAGAACGAAAAAAGCAATTATGCAGGCTGGATATGGCAGACTTTGATCTCATCTGCATGTCACACAACGATTACGTTCGCTATTCAACAGCAATTCAACACCCAGAGACGGGACAGAGCTTACCTCCATAGAAACAATTTACTCTCAATCTTCTGGTACCTTCAGCGTGAAGTCCTACTTTCTTTTCTTTTCTTTTTTTTTTTTTAATGTAAAATGCTCCCCAAGTTCAGAGTCCTTGGACATTTGAAACACTTGTAGGTCTTTCACAAAAAATGGGTTTACACGAAAATAAGTCTTTTTAAATAACTTATTTGCATCCAACTTCAAAAGCTTACTATTACGGTATGTAGTACTGGCATATTTTGTAATTATTTCTCAAGAGCAAAATAATATAACCGAGAAATAAACACAATCAATATTAGGGTTTCGTGGACGCAAGAATCTTCTCCCAGACCAATGAGCAAAGAATTGACAAAAAAAAAAACTGATTAAAGACAATAAAAGAAAATGGTTAGGATATTGGCTGCCCATAGATTGTATGTTATGGGATGCACCTTAAGGTATGATTGAAAAGAAGAGGAAGAAAACTAATCCATCTTCTTGACAGTATAAAGGAAGATATATCGCATACAAAGGCAAAAACGAAGTGGAAGAAGATCGGGACGAATTGGAAGAACTCTAGCCGCTTTCTGCAGAATATCAATAATGGGTGTTTTCAGAATCCTGGTCCAATCTGAAGGCATTAAAATCCTAATCGTTCACTAACGCCTTTCGGAAAATCGTTTGAGACAGTCGAAGAAAGCTTGCACGACCTGGATCTCAACCTCTTTCGTCTTTGTAACTTAATCAAGGAATTACGCTATCAACAGACAAAGCATGTTGTATTTGTTGATAAACAAGGAAAATCATAAACAGAGAAAGTAATTTATCCATGTTCAAAGAACTTGAGCAAACAACGCTGATATGGAGGGGAAAGTTCAAAAATTTTCAATATGTACACTTTTGATCATAGTCGATTATAACTTGCCTTTGTCGGTGAACGGAGATAGCTGGGAATTTCTGGTACGATCACAGCATTTGCAAGAGTTGAACCTACATCGCCTTCGCTCATAACAACGTTCACTATACCACAGGAGCTCGGTAAAAACTAGGTAAAGGAATCATCCAACAGCAAGACATGTAAAGTGCAAATCATGTTATTGTACTGTAGTATACAGACTGTAATAAACTGCTATGCTAGGATTAACAATTGGGAGACCAGTTTTCATCTTTAGTTTACGTTTCATACAAAAAAACATCAAATGGATTTTTATGCTTCCAGAACATTAATTTTCTTATCCATACGGGTTTTTAAAATGAAAACAACCGAAGTATTGCAATTATTAGATAAGGATGTTTCATTTATTTTCTGAACTACATTGCGTGACTACTTTCCCTTTGTTTTCTTCTTTCAGCAACCTAGTACATAATGTTTCATAATCTGTTACAGCGTTTCACTAGCAATACAAACATGCAATTCCATACAACCGTGACTGAGATTTCCACAAATACGAAATGGAACTACTACTTTCATCGTACTACACAAGCTGTTATCTAAAGGAATTGCTCTTTAAGAAGTTCAATACTATGCACAAAAATATATAAATTTGTCAATTAGTGCATTATTTTGCTCTTTGTAAACTGCTTGCTGAGGTGTCCTTCAGACATCTAGGGACGCTATTGCCTAGGGACCTGAATACAAACCACAAGCAAATATGACTTTTTTTTTTTTTTAATGTAAAGACACAAACATGTTACATAAACAATTTTAGTATAGATACAAATATTACCACAATGTGGCCATAAAATACACCTATCACCTTCGCTTGGCACCTTCAGGTTGTGAGTCCTGCTCCAGTTAACATTTTAATACCTGTTAACCTAAATATCAACCAGCAACGCCGGGACACTTTTACTTTGTCCCTTGCTAGTTACTGGCTGATATTTACGTAAATGAGTTCGCGGGTAGGATTTATGTATCGCAGTGATTCGGAGCCCACAAAAGATTGTAGGCTCCGTCCTTAGAAGCTTACAAGCTCGTTTAATTTGGAATTATGTTGAATGTCTTTAGGCAACTTTTCGCTTAAACCGGATGGATGATGATGGAAGAACTGCTGGAATGAAGGAAGCGAGGGTTTCTCGAGAAAACCCACCACAAACCCCACATGACACGAGCTGGGATCGAACTGGTGGACTCCATGCACTTGAGGTGATCGCTCTACCACTGAGCCACCGCGTACGTGCTCTACGACGATAGACGCATTTATTTTTGGTGATTCATCCGCATCTGAATACCTATTCTCTTCATATTCCGCTCACATTAGATTTCAAACACTATACAATGTGGTATGTCATTTCTTTAATGCAAAATACAGTTACTTTCTAAAACTTAAGAAAAACTATCAACAACTCAATTTGGAGCACTTAAAATAAATTCACTTCATATGCACCTGAAGTTAGCTACCGCTATTTTTTTTTTTTTTTTTTTTTTCATTATTTATTTCACAATGGTTCGTGGTGTCTTCAAAATTTGGAATGTTAATTCAACTCATTTCTCGACGTCATAGAATGATGAAATGTTGCACAGCGACGTAAGTCGGGTGAAAATACAATATTCCTTTGTTACTTTCATATATTTCTATACACAGTAGAACCTCGTTAAGTCGGATCTGTTGGGACAGAGGCCGATCCGGGATAACGAAAATTTGGTTACGATAGAGAACAGATCTTCCAAAACTCCCGAAGTTAGGGGCGCAACACGCTAGGAGGAAAGGAAGCGAACTCCCAGATGACTGTTGCCAACATATTTTATTCAACCCGCACCACGGGGTGAGCAATAATTTTTTTAATTTAAATGTGGATTGTAAATAAAAATATGTAGATTTAATGTTTTAAATCATTATAGTAGTATTTGGCAGGAGTATTAGTAGTGGTAGTTGCAATAGTAGTAGTAGTTGCTGTTGTAGGAATAGGAGTTGTTGTTGAAGCAGTAGTGGTAGTAGTAATACTAGATACAGCATATTTGCATCATGGGAGCGCAGCCACCCGTAGATTATGATTACGATAAAGAGGCGCAGCCCGCCACGTGGAAGCGAGTAGTGGTGAATGGCCCAATGACTGTTGTCAACAAATTTTCTCGCCCCGCCCCGACGGGCGGGTACTTTTAGTAGTATATTTTAATCCCGGGCTGGAGTTACTGGTCTTCCACCAGGCGCCTCCCCAGGTGGCGGATAGGGGAATGCCGACCAGATATGGTGGGTACCGGAAATATTCCGGGGCGGACCAAAACCAGTACTGCTGCCTTGCAGTTAGTAGAGGGATCTACAAAGGCTAGGGGAAGATAACCCCGAACAAAAATATCATGGTGAGGGGAAGCAGCATCACCATTACCACTCTGAGGCTGAAGATGAATGACATCGGCAAGGCTCAGAGATAGACAGAGGGCGACATCTTGAATGTCTACCTTTACTGCGAGGTCGTAGAGCTGACAACTCTACACCGCTAAAACATGTCAAGAAATAGTAACAGATGGTTCATGGATTCTCCTGGGGTAAAATATACTGCCCAGGATAGAATCCAATGGCGAACGTTTGTTACTGCGGCGATGAACTTGCGAGTTCCATAAGCCATAGAGTGAGTTAGTTATATATTTTAATATATATATATATAATGGAATTCTTTATCCTACATATAATACTAACTTGCAACTAGCATGTATTTCACTGGTTGCAGAACACGTTAGGATTTGGGTCACAAAACATTTAGCTTGAGACAATTATCGGAACACCGTAATAACTCAAAAAATAAATAAATAAATAAAAAGTGTTTAAAGGCAAACTTTTCGTAAATAATTCGTACTAAAAAGTAAAAAATAATGAATGGAATGGATGGATAAAAAGAAAAGCATGACGCGCGCTCTCATATATAGTCAACTTCATATATTCTTGAATAAGGGCGCCCCATGTGTTTTTTTTTTATTCATACATAAACTTTTTTTTTTAGTACGAATTATTTAAGAAAACCTAGCAATAGGTCGACCTTTGGTTTTAGTTCCAAGTTTACATTTTCAAAACGTCTCGCATGCAATAGTGCTACCTACATATAACAGGCCATGACTGAAAACACGTTCAGGCAAATATATACCTACCATTTCTATGGTTTGCCCTTTTTTTATCGTCATACAGTATGCTAGTCGAATTAGAAACTGTCTTCTTTTAAAGGAAAATGGAAAAGTAGTATCAGATGGCGTTCAATCAATGCGAGGAAGAAGTACTTTTTGGTTAACACGATCCAGTTGTAATTTGTAGATCTGTGAAGTTGTTATACATTTTGTAAACAATTGATCTTGTGCCATCCAATAAACCATGTACTATGTTCCAGAGCTGAAACCTGGCCATTTTGGTGACCCGGCCTGATCCGAACACAGGTAACCTTGCTACCCTGTGACCCAGTAAGAAACTTGACTGAAATGACCCAATTGACCCGGTCTGGGAACTATGATAATTATGAATTTTACGGGTCGTAATTTTCGGGTAACTCTTCTTTGCTGTCCGGGTCACGCCGAGTCTGAAGCAAAGACCTAGTACAAAACTTGACCAGGTGACCCGTTTCAGCTCTGCTATGTTCAAGTTACTCGACAACAATAGAAATTTGTTTAGCTGTAGAATATGTGGTGGTAAGCTACTCATGTCTAAACGGTCCAAAAATCCAGTGGGATATTGGAGAAGTTCAGTTTCTTAATTAAAGAATTTACACTAAAGTAGGTTCTTGATCTTCCAGGCAGCCAATCTAAAATTTCCCGTTTATTTCATTACAGTGTTCATTTTTGGCTGCTAAAATTGCTACCCCCAGAGAAACTGGAAATATCTGCTAATTATGTAATATTCTTCCCGCAAGTGTCAGAAATTATATTAGTTTCAGAAATTATATTAGTTTCTGAGATGATAGATGGTGGCAAACGTATAGAGTATGACTTCTCCGAATCAATTTACGGATAGGATATGCAATATAAGCTATTTTTATTAGCTCGCATATTTTCACTTTTTGAAACTATTTTAAATATAGACGAGTCCATTTTTGAAACCACTGGTACAGGGTGAATAAAATATGTTGGAAACAATCATCGAGACTGTCACCAATACTTGCTTCCTCATGGCAGACTCCACCCCTAACTTGGGAAATTTTGGGGGATAAAACCCCTTCCTTTATCATAACCAAACTATTCGAGGGGCTGCGCCCGATAGGGGAGTTTTGCCCCATTTATTGTATACTACCTTCATAACAAATTTCGTTTCTCTGGTTTCAGTGGTTGGGAAAATGTGTTTTGGGGCTGCCATTTTGGATTAAGATGGCGACTTAATTAACATTTTCTTATACTATCGTGAACTACTCGTGATGAAACACATTCATATCAATTTCATTTCTCTAGCTTGAACGGTGTGGAAAATGGTTTTGGGCGGCCATTTTGAATCCGGCAGGACGAACTGGACAAAGCCTTTTTTTTTTTTTTTAATAGCAATGCTTTTAAATATATAGTTAATGACCGGAGAAATGGTGTTTCTTGATGGCTAATCTACGTGTTAAGTTGGATATTTTAAAAAAGAATGATCAAAATCGGTCCAGTAAAACGACCGGACAAAGTCATTTTAGCCATTTTTTTTTTTAATATATAGATTATTATTTTTAAGCATTACTGTCCCACAATCGTAAGGTACTCTTAATCGTAAGTCATGAAAGGACAGAGTTCTGACTACCGGCTACTCAGAATTCCTGGATATAATATTACTTAGTACCAGCTTTACATTCGACGGCTAAGCTTCTGGTCAGGGCTAAGTATAAGCCAAGTCAAAATTTGGCCAATCGGCGTACGGAAAATATGACTTGGCCTCAGCCCTGACCAGATTAGCCGTCGATTGTAAAACTGGGGGTTATTGGCTTGAAGTATGCTGTATGTATATACACAGCTTGCAATGGAGATTTTTTTTTTTTTTTTTTTAGATAATTTCGAAGAAAAATCTACCTATTTATTGGTACGATATAGATGTATATATTTATATATATTAACACGATAGGGGCCATAATTTTGAAGATATTTGAACCAAATTTTAATATGTCATTTCTAGGCTTAATAGCTCGGTCAAGTTCGTTAATGAGCAAAATCGGTCGCCATATTGGATCAAAATGGCCGCCGAACCCACTGTTGTATATATATATATATATATATATATATA
>JAGDQP010006326.1:49338-72968 GCA_022664845.1 Lepisma saccharinum | reverse complement strand
CTTTTCAAGTATTTGCTTATTCGGCCAAGATATGACATTTGGCAGCGTAGTTGTTAATTCCAAAGAAACTAATCCGTTATTTGGGGTTGGGGGTAGGGGGGACTGTTGAAATAATAGGATTGCGTTCCCTTTATGGATCTGCGGCCCTCGTGTTTAGAAGGAACAAGCTATACCATTTGATTTTGCTGTTTGAGTAGGCCTTAGAACCGTTTACACGTAACCGGTTTTAGCTGAGAATCTGTTGTTACAAACACAGGAAACAAGTCTTCTAAAGGTACAAGATTTCTAAAAATTCAGATTTTAGGGTTTAAAAAGTGGCGTTTTCAGTTGAAAAGCAGAATTTTGGTAACCACTGTTTACGCCCGACCAGTATCGTCTACATGATCAAGTTGTTGCAGACAAAACAGAAGCGTTAGACTATCCCAAACGGATCGCTAAGAGTGGTAGTTCCTGGAGTGTGGTATGATTTATATTTCAGTAATGAGTACCAGTGGCGTTTAAGGATACTCCACTAGTAATTTCAGGTTGTATCCAAACCACTTTCTGGGCAACGTTTTTTTGTATTATGAAAATAATAATTCACAGCCATATTCAATCCACTACTGGATGAGGTATCTGCTGGAGGGACGAGTTGGTCTACTGCTCCCACGGTGACCAGACGTGTTGGGAGAGGAGAGCCGAGGCTCTCAACTGTGATCGCCACTGTCTTTTATTCACAGCAGCTCCCCTATTGCATCATTATGCTGCATGGGCACCCTTCCAGACCCTCTCGCTTTGGAAAAAAAAAACTTGGTAGAACCGGGAATCGAACCCGAGACCCCATGATGAGCAGTCAACGACGGTAACCACGAGACCAGCGGGGTGGTCTTGCATTGATTGTTGAAATGATAATCAGACTATAGACTATGAAACTTGTTTTCTTGATCTGCATTCATATTTGAATGACGTAGATAAAAACAAAACAAAATCAGTCGAAAAGCATATCTTTTCAAATATTTAAAAAAAAAAACCTACAAATTCTGGAAATAAATTGGATAGTAATTGTGGTATTCTCTGATACGAAATGGTAAGTATTAAAAAGGATTTGCTTTAAGGTGTAAGTCATGACGTTATAAACTATAAGATTATACTTATTAGCTAAAGCGATTCCTTTATAACACGTATAACTTCATCTCAAAAATCGTTTGTTTTTGTTTTTTTGTATTATTTTTCGGAAAGAGCAGTTAAGAGGGAAGGTAACATAAAAGGAGCCTTAAAAGTGTATTTATTTAAATCTACAACTTGTTCAGAATGCTAAGCATGAATATTTGAGAAATGATACTAAATGATGGTAATGTTCAAGCATATTTTGTTAATGAATTCTAATCAGTGGCGTAGCGCTGATGGTCAAATAGGGAAACTAGGTCAAATTCTATGATTTGATAAAGTTCATAAGTGACCTACCTCGGTATTCTCTCTAAAAAGGCCAAATATCGTTTGTTTGTTTTTAATTTGTTTTGTTTAGCTTTATGTGCTAGCCTAGTATTAAGTTCAGTATATATAAATGTTTTGTGGAGAAGTTGTCTCTCTTTGAGTCCTCCTATGCTACACCACTGGTTCTAATATAGTAATTTGATTCACTTGTGTTTGTTAGTGGAAAAAATGACAAAAAATCTACGGATATTGTGGTAGCATATATTTTTTACAATATTGGGTCATATTTTATTATTCCAGCGTGCTGTGATGTGATCTCTGAGCGTGATGTCAATGCAATTAAGATAATGAACGAAATGTGTACCAATATATTACACAGATATATTGAAGCGGATCCGACTCTGAAGACTGGTTTCCAAGAAGGGAAACTGTCAAAAGAAGTGATAGAATTATGTAATAAAGAAGTCTTAGATACATGTGGCGTTAACGTTACTGAGCTTATCATGGATAAAGTTCGGTTAAGTAGACATTACAAACAGAGTTTGGATGAGATCCGCTTGTTCAACAATTCTCTCTGTCTGAAATATAATTTTGGCATTGACCCGGGATCTTTGGGTGCTCCTCGCAGAATGAGATTAACTATCCATACGTCAAGTAAGACTTCTGTTTCTCTATTGTTCGGTGTGTGTCTGTGTGTTTTCGACCACTGACAAAACTAACAGCGTTAAACGTCTAGTGTTTATATGCAAGTTTAACATTTTGCGTAATTACTTATTATTACAAATTTTTGTTCGTTTGTTTTCAGTTTTTATTTTGAATTTTAATTTATTTATGGCTTTGAAGTTTTGCTTTTCGTGTTTAGTAACCTTGGCAAGATCTAGTTTTGCAGTTTGAGATATGGCGAATGTGAAAGATTAATGAAGGAGAGAACCTAATTAATACTAATCTTTGTGTTTTTACTAGTTACTAACGTAACGGATGTATTTATAGTAAGATTTCGCAAGACTCTCGGCGCTCCTCTTGTAGGTAGTGCAGAAGAAAGAGAAAAGAAAAAAGTACCTTGATTTACAATGAGAGATCCGAGTTTGCTAAATATGAAATTACTAAAGGTTTGGTTTGGACTAGTAGCGACTCGTATGCGTCCATAGAGGGGTGGGTATTGCACGAGATCTCAAACGAAAAAAAAAAAAAAAAAGTATTTACTCTGTAGAACAGGTCACGATTTGTTCTAAAGATAAGGGTGCTGAAGTTATTGGCCTGGCATATGTTTTGATTATTTGTCTGATTAGTTGTATGTCGATGGTAATAAGACAGCTTACGGGAGACGATTCGATCGATGACTAGCTGAAACAAATATGGGGAAGGTTGAGGAAATGGAGAGGTAGGTGACTTGGTGCTGTCAACTTTGCCAACCAATTAAATAGAAAGGAAGCATTTTTTTTTATTGTAGTGTTCATATCGTAATGTTCCTTTGGTTTCTTATGGTAGAGACAATTAATACACGGGAGTGAATTTTAGCCCTCAACCATTTTATTATGAAAGGTAGTAATGTTAATAATATTACCGTCCCGTAGGAAACTAATTACAGTGAAAAATAGATGACCTGTAATTAGATCTAAAGACAGCTACCTGCTACCATGTTGAAACTCTTGTGAATATCAATAGAATAATAGCGATTTTGAACTTTCAATGTTCAAAAGGATAATAGGGCGCAAAATATGATTTAAAAAAGCGATCGAGCAACAAATATTATTTTTACTTGAACACTTGATAGGGGAACCTGTTGTGTCTTGGGACACTTTGAGATACCTGAAGTTTACCTCGTGTTTTAAAAGAGATTTTCCCCAGATCCTCATCCACAAAACTAATCTGGAGTTCCAGGCTACTACGAGAGGGTGCTGATAGGTCCTTAGCTTTGCCCCCTTGCCATTTTTTGATTTTTAACATTTTTTGACAGCTACATGTTTTTATATGTTTGTTGCCAAAAAGCAAATCAATGGAACTATTTCAGTTCAGTGATGTTGAGAGCAGAGCAGTGATCAAGTACCTCTTCCTCCAGGGTAAGTCTGCAAAGATCATCTATGATGAGATGCTACAAACAAAGGGGGAACCACAGATCACACCTCATGCTATGCTAGAGTTAAGAATTGGGTTGTCAGATTTAGGATAGGACATTTTGACACTGAAGATGAAGCCCGCCCTAGGAGACCCTCCATAGTGATTGTGCCCGAAACAATTGAACAGTTTCATGAAACAATTCTCGAAGATTGACGAAGTTCTGCCAAAAAGATAGCAGAGGTCCTAGGCTTCTCCCGTGAATGCGGTGGTGTCAATATTCGTGATCATCTTGGCATAACAAAACTGTCGGCCAAGTGGGTGCCGAAATATTTGCATGTCGATCAAAAGCGTGCGAGGGTGCTTGCTTCCAGATACGTTTTAAGCAGGAAGGCACTAATTTTGTAGAACGTTTGGTCATGAAGGATCTATTTGTATGATCCAGAGACGAAAACTCAGTCAAAAGAATGGCGTTACAGTGGTTCACCGAGACCAATAGTTTCGTGTTCAGAAATCAAGTACAAAGGTTCTTGCCAGTGTTTTTTTGGATAAGGAATGGGCAATCTGTGTTAATTCTCTACAACAAGGTAACACCATTACCGGGACTTCAGGGTAGGACTCAGAGCTGAAGAAAAGAAAAACACCGTGAAAAGTTATCTACCTTCACGACAACGCATCCTCTCACAAGAGCAATGTTCAAATACAAAAATTGGCTACGTTAGGGTTTGAAACCTTGAATCACGCACCCTATTCACCTAACTTGGCCCCATCAGAGTACCCCCTATTCCCAAATTTAAAGAAACACTTGAAGGATCAGACATTCAGCAAGATTTCTGAAGCAGTTGTCGCTGTAAATGCGTGGTTTGACACACCCAACCTAAAGGTTTTTTAGATGGTTTAAACAAACTGTATTGATATGGTTTTTGGTAACAAACATCTAGAAACATGTAGCTTTCAAACAAAAAGAAAAAAGAAAGTTAAAATCGGAAAATGGAAAGTGGGCAAAGCTAAGGACTTATCAGCAACCCCTCGTAGTTAAGTGTGTTGAAAAAGCATTTGAATTGTGTATAGGTTTTCTTTCAAAGCAGATACATACAGCTATTATCCATTATACTATTAGTGTCAACTAAGGCTTTTAAATCATCTGTGACGTATTTTCATTAAACATGTACGTAACAATTAGTGATGTTATCAGAATTCCTCATCGAGAGCACACTAGCAAGAGAATATATGAATATGTTCATTTCTATTTTGCGATTAGCTTTGCATATTATGTGAAGCGTTTGATATATACTAAACGGTCTCATCTTTAATTAAAATCTATCGTAATCGTTTTTTGATAAAGTAAATGTCTCTATTAATGATTCATATCTGCTGACGCTACTTGTGTGGCCTTAAAAAAAAGGTTCATTCATGGAAAAGCTGAAGGACGGAAGAGGCGCTCAAATACTTACGTGATGAAACTCTTGATGATAAATTTAAAAATAGCATGTTTCCGCTGGTGAGAAAACTAAGCAAGCTGGGGAAAGAATATCGTCATTTTTCTTCAGGCTGTAGGATGTTTGCTACGCTACACGTAGCCGATTTGTTTCGAAACGCTGTCAAACCTTGTATTCGTTGGCAAAAGTCATGTATACCAATTCACAAATTCTTACATTATTGCGTTACCTATGAGTGGAATGTAATCAGTGATGCCTGCTCGAAACTAGCAAACTTAACATAAGTGGACTTTGGAAATGTATAGATTTTGGATCCATGATTACAAGTTCCGCATAAGCAGAATACAGCCCAAGTTTGTCAGTTGTCTGAGGGATGGCGTCCCTTACCAGGATAGATAAGATGAAATAGGAGTGTACCATTCTGGCCTGGTGAAACTGACGAAGATCTTGGAACATTATGATAAGCAGTAGAACTTGAATCTTTGGGCCTCCGATATGAAATCTACAACCGTAACCACTAGACCACGGAAACATAGAAAAGAAATATGAAAATCACTAGACCTAGCAAAAAAAAAAAATCACTGTTGTCTTTAGTGCTTCGCTTCTTGGAAGTCTATGCTATGAAGGTATAATAAGACTTACAATAGTATCTAGTAGTTCGTATCATAAATTGTACTTTTAAAGGCGCGTCAACTGCTGCAGCGATCCCACAAACTATAGCAGGCAATACATTCATTGCAATGTTAAAAATTTCGTTATTGCTAGAATTGAATCTCACAGTTGCACGAATTTTCTGGTCAAGAACAATATATGGGGTTAACTAAAAGAATACAGCTTCATTGGTGTTCAGGCGTGCGAGTTTTCTTTTATGACTGACCCAGCAACTCGCGTTTATGAATTCATAATTGAAGAATAAGATTTAAGACGAAAAATGTCATATATCGGATGGAGAAGGTGCTATAGCCTAATCTCGTCATATCATGAGGGACAACGACGCTCGGCAATTATTAGTATTTCCGGGGACAGGGATGAAGTTATCGACCATGGTCATAGTTGAAGCACCATTCCAGTAGTGGCTCGAACCTGTGTGTATCCACTGCCGCACATAGTATGGATGCGATAGGTACTATTACGACATTTGACTGGTGAAACCAACGAAATATATAATAAAAGCTCGAAAGTGCGTGGAATTCGAAAATCTCACTTATATCCTCGTTATACGTTCGTTGACAGCGACCACCACGTTAGTTGAGTTTTAGTAACTATCCAGTTTCGAATTTAAATTTATTTATAACCTTTAGGCATCTCAGACGCAGGCCGGAATAGGATAGGGGAGAGGATATTGGAAGAAAATCGACCAGGGCGTGTACGTGGTGTGACAAAAAGAACCAGAAACACCTGTCAGGATGACGCTCTCTGGGATCGTTTCCGAGACCTTGTGATTTCTGAGTTACAGCGCTCGGTAGTAACTATCTAGTGTTTTTACGGCCTCCCTGGTGAAGACACAAGTGGTTCGGAGTCCAAATAAAACTCTAGATCGCGGTTTTTGAAGTCTGGTCGTTATCATCTTCACCTTGATGTAGGCAATGGGAAACCGCGATTCGTTTTTCCCAAGGAATTTCGAATCTCCTCTAGGTAGGGCACTCCTAATCATTGTTTCAGAACACTCTTGATCATTGCTTCAGAGATGACACTAGTACCATACAAATAGGCGTAAGTTCGAAATTAAACGCCAGTTGAAACGGCACTATAGTTCTACCCTGAAAGTAACAACACAAACCTTTGATTGTGCCCTGCTATCGTGTGTGCGGGATCTACTCGTATTGCTCGTCTGCTATTTCTAAATTTATAGCAGAGACCCGAAGTTCGCAGTTCCCAATCACACAAGAATGTTTGTGGATTTTAACTAGCTGTAAATAGGCCGAAATCAAAAGTTACTAAACCGGCCCGTACAAAATAAAAGTTTATCTAAATTTATTGGATAGACAGGCAGCTTGCGTCACATCAGAGGGCGACTTCCCTCCGCGATAACTTGAGTAAGTATGGCCGGCAGCAGGACTCAACCTGTATACCTTTTCAGTGTCGATCGCAAGTCCGAGATCGTAATTGCTAAACAACTGTAGTTGAGTACACATTTAAGGTATACTGTACTTCATCGTGGACAGTGTTAAATAACGTAGTGACAATGAAAATGAGAATATTTAAACTTAAAGCGTGTAATCCAGCTAGGCTAAAAAGGAAAAGGTTTCGGTTGTAATATTTATGAGTAGGACAATTTTGTTCAATAAACTGATTTTTTTTTTAACCCATTAGAACGTAAATATAAAGTAGGAGTTTCTACTATAGCTTCTGATAATTATTTAGAAATTTACGTTCTTCTGCCCTCTAGCGGAAGCTGTATATGGATGCGCTAGCTATTTTTAATAATTCATAGGACACCAGTCTATGTCTGTAAAATCTGAAGCGTCTGTGATGAGCAGTGTCGTGGTTGTATCAACGTTATATACCATTCATTGTCCATTTGTCTCTGCATGCGTGTGGAATAGACTTTAGTATCATTAAAGCTAAATTTTTTAATGCTTCTTTCTTGTATTGATATAATACCAAATCCTGTGATTGTTGAATTTCTAAACTCTAGTGATTTATGTTTAGTGATCTGGTTTGTATTTCTCACTATATTAAACGTTTCGTAAATGTATGTATATTACTGACGAGTCAAAAATGAGAGACTATTTCTGTATTGTCGATTTTCACGTGTATTTTTTTATGCATGGTATTTTTGCATGTCTTATTTTCTTTATGCAATCGTATCCTCTTCTTCTTTTCAGAAAAAACATAGAATTTAGTTCACATTTTGAAAACGTTTGTTTAGTTTTTGCCTTTATTTTGCGGTGTAACTACACACACTTTTTGACAGTTACGTATACAGTTAGTCCCTAATTGACTGTTGTAGATTTCTGGATGTGCTTCCCGTTTATGGGTTTCAAGGGGCGTTTGAGTTCGTTTCCGAGTTCAAAAAAATCTTGAATTTTGAGATCCAAAATATCAGCATCGTAATTTTTAAAACTCGTTACTGTAAAAACTCATTATTAAATTTCAAAGGAGGGTGAGTTCGATTCGAAGGTTTAAAATATTAAGTTTTAAAATCTAAGATAGCGAAAATATTAGAATTCTGTAAAATTTCATTATCTGGGGATTACAAAGGGCGCTAACTTTGATTCTTGCGCAAAAACGTCGAATTTTGAAATCACTGTGGTAACAGTCCAAATCAGGATATTTTTAGAAATCGACCACAGTTGTCTTTTTAAACACACGTAACTGCGGGTATTACGACGCCTAATAAAGAGCCTACTCAGTTTGGTGGAGATTTTTCAACAGTGATTTTCTTCATTCCCACCCCTATATACAGGGTGTTTACAACTGATGGTCATAAATTGAAGGGGTAAATACCTCAAACCGACTTTTTAAAGAAATTAGAAAGAACTAGCTGATTTGCTCGCCCTGCGGGGGGTGAATAAAAAATATGTTGTCACCCTCCCATGCCGATGGGGGCTGAACTTGGACTTAAACGGCATCGGGAGTGTTACTATTCATCTCATCGACCCCGAAAACTATGGACTCGACAGTAATATCAGTCGTTTTCTATTATTTTTACGTGCCACCCCTCCCTAAGGATGTTAGGGGTGTGTTATCTAAGGTAGTCGTTGTTAGTGAATTGCCAGTTATGCCAAATTTGACCACTTGGAGGTAGTCAACCCGTCGAACAACATTGTAGTGTGGGTTGCCGCGTACTTTGCTTTATTTTTTTTTTCATTGTCGTTACCACCGCCGTTGAAATTCAGTGAACAATTAGATGGCCGATTATTTCTGAATAGTTTTAGAATCAAAGTGATAACTTTCCAGTCCGATCCAGTCCTGATCATGTGCGATAAATTATTCCAGTAAGTCAAGCACTTTTTGCGTGATGCTCACACACATATAATCACTTTCAATTTTATGCATAGAGATACGTATTTTCGAATCATTCAGAATTAGAGCAAGTATTTCAAAGGCAGTTGTCAATTTCTTGGACCGAAGGATGAAAGAAATTCATTTGAAGAAACATCAAAGCATTTCTAGAACTAGAAACACCCGAATGTCCTTACAGCTTCATAAACGACGTAATATCTTGACAAATAATAGTGTAAATGTGCCGATTTAGCAAATCACGGTGAAATTTGTAACCAATTATTGTACCCACGTTGTCCGTCTGTCTGCGAAAAAAATATATCCTCAGCTCAGCACGTATGTTGCCTCGCATCGTGGGTTGCATGGTAGGAAATCAATATTCTCGTGAAATAAAGTTCATTGTTAATGATTTTAGGTTCCTATTGTTAGTTGAATCGCAGTGCTCACTTGTTGTGTTTCAAAACCCTAAGTCATTAGTTACATACCTGGTACTCCCTCACTGAATCATCCTGTATATATACGCCAACGTTTTAAGAATCGGCTGACTTTGTTCGATCAATTGAAGAATTAGAAAGTTTAGTGAAGATTGGTAGAAAAGTATGGATTTACATAATTTTTTTTTTGGGGGGGGGGGTCAAATCATGTGTATACGGAATCAAAATCTTACGATCTGACATAATATACGATATTTCCCAGGTGAAAAGAGGAAGTCATGCAAGGTATGGTGAAAAATGATCCAACGATGTCGATATGCATTAAATTTCCAGCCTTTATATAGAGGATGGTTCCCAATTTAAGGAGGCAAATTTTGGAAGGTGACAACGCACACCGAAACAAGAAAAGAAGGTGGAAATCCACTTTGTTTCCTAGATAAAGGAAGCCCAATTCCGAGGCGAAAGTTGGCTTTTAACAATGGCAGATCAAATGACTGTTTCTCAATAATTAAATAAGCTACCCATAAATAAAATTATTTGGATAGTTCATTTTATCAATAGGATGGAAACTAGAAGTTAAAACGTGATGTTATTCGATTGATAGTGTTGACAACTTGCTAAAAAGTGTAACTTTTTGAAACGTTAATACACCAGTACAGGTTGATATTTAAAAAAATCCAGCAGCCTCCGAACCTGATGACTGCCGGATTACATATATGTTGATATTTTGCGGAGTATTATAAGGATGGATCTTATTTGTAGCAGAACATACAGAATTAGAACGGTATACACGTAAACTAGAAGAGTTAGCATTTTATACTGCTAAAACGTCTTTTTACACGAGCATCGGTTTGACAATTTAAATATTGTACTTATAATTTTCTTTTGTATTCGAAATGTACTTAAGCCCTGTGGTGAATTTCCCCCAAAAAATAATGCCATAATTTAATAACGAATAAACCTTACCATAATACAAAGACATTACAGTATTCATATAAACACTATCTTGTAGTCTGCGAAATGCAAAATAGAGAGAGCTCAGTTTATTATTAATATATCCAATATGGGTGTTCCACGACAGATTCTAATTAATATATACCCCCAGAAATTTAACTGACTCCGATTGCTGCACATCTACAGAGTTTATAGTCACAGGGGCATGAGAAGTTCTTTGACCCGCAAACCGGAATCTTATAGTAGCAGTTTTTCCTATGTTCATAGCTAATTTATTCTTTCGTAACCAGGTAACAAGCTTTCGAATAGTTCTTGTAGCATAATCCCCTGTTATAAATATGTTTACATCATCTGCATTCAGTGTTGATTTGGCGGGAAGTAAATATTTTATTAAATCATTTATACATGTATATGGTAAATAAAAGAGGGCCTAACATTGATCCTTGTGGAACCCCTTTTGATATTTTTAATGAGGATGAATGGTATTTAAACATCTTACCACTTTCCTGTCTGGTAATAAAAGCAACTTGATTTCGATCAGACAAGTATGAAGTTAGCCATTTATGTGGTAATTCCGTGATCCCATAACGATATAATTTATTTAACAAAATTCCATGGTTAATGGAATCGAAAGCCTTCGATAAATCAACAAATATGCCCAGAACATTCTCTTTTCTATTTAAAGCCCCAGACACATCAGCGATGAAATTAAAAATTGATGTATCAATTGACCTTTGATGCTGAAACCCATGTTGGGAAGGAGAAATGATGTTATTTGAAACAAAGAAATTATTTAATCGCGCTATCATAGCCAATTCAAATATTTTTTGTTAGAAACATGATAGTACAGAGATAGGACGGTAATTATTCACTTCTGTTTTATTAGCTTTTTATATACTGGTGAGTTGACAGTTGATTTGTTCTCAATGAAATGATGTGTAGCCGTGAAAATCGTATTTTGAAATGATTTTTTTTTCTCTGTCTCTCTCTCTCTCTTGATTTACATGTTGTTGTTGTTTTTTATATACAGAGTGAGTGGCTCACATAAGCTAATGCTGTAATAGCAGTACTCTGCGATGGTACCTTATTCCTTCATAAACCATATTTCTTTTTCTTTTGCTCCTTTGACATTTGCGCAGTAGTTACCGTAAACGTGGCGTCGGTAATGTAAATGCAGCGATGTCAACAAATTCCTTGTGAAAGAGCAGGTTAAATTGGCTTAGAATTTGCGAAGATTGCAAGGAAGCAAAATGAAACACCATGAAATGGCGATTCAACGGCCCCTTTTTTCAAAATCCTCTACCTAAACCGTATTTCCAGAGGTTCGAAAACCATCAGCAGTCATCAACGTCACATTTTAAAACACAATTTTAGTTCCAAACATTCAAAGCTTTTAAACTTGCACTAAAAATACAGAAACGAGGGCTCTCAAATTTGTGCATATACACTGGTCCATTTGTTGGGCACAAAATGTTCTCGGTGGCTAATGCTAAATAATTTATAAACTATTAATACGAATGCTTAATTCATTGGTTTTCAGTTCTCTGTTTCTTATTGCTATAATGAAGCTTTAAATTCAGATTTCAAAGTTGAGTAGTCTCAAAGAGCAAAATTAACGTTGCGACCGCTTACGTAAATGTATGTATTCAACTTACGGTGTTACCGATACATCAAATAAATCCTATGGTATCAATTGCAGCAGGTACTTTGTAAGAAGAAATTACAATACAACTATTATTACCTTTATTTGGTTTTGACAATGTTTGTGTGAATTTGTCTAAGCACATGGGATAATATTGTAACCTATTATAAATTTTGTCACAATTTCCCCCATTGTTTACATCAATATATACACGTACAGTACATTTAGATGCTTCATTCGTTTAATGTACTTTATTAATACTAATTACGTGCAAAAAAAAGTACTAAAGGCCTGCTTCACTGCTCGAAATTCTTTAATAATTAAGAATTGCCGGTGCAAGTCGGGATAGCATATTTCTGTGGGAGTTAGAGCTATTGTTATTACTTATCATTTTGGCGAAGGCAATAACAACGTGAACAAAAGAATGTGCAATTTTCTGCTTTTTTTCGGCTGAATTTTTTTTATCTGAAAGTGATTATTTTCCCATTTGGAAGCATTGCGTGTCGTCTGTTTGCGCCTCCAAAATAGCGTAGAGGCAGTCGGGATGCAGGTACTCTATTCACTCAGGAAGTGTCCCGGTCGACCCTGAACGACTCTTGTATATACGAATTAAAGAGAGAGTATGTGTGACTGAATTTATGTGTGTGGGTATCTCCTGATTCTTTAGCTCATTTAGGGTCAGACGCAGCAGAAACATTTCATAGACTATTACTATATTCGCGTACACTGCGGAACTTCCTTATAATCCCAGTGTTATCGACATCGATATAATGATCACTTGTTAACTTGTTCCTTACATTTTCCCTATTGTTTCGGATGAGATTTTAAAGGCACTTCCAGGGTTTCTTTTCTCCATAAATCGAGAGCTGCATCGAAGAACGTACATACATTCTAACTTACTCGTCGTTACTTGTTTACGTGCTTGATATAACTGCCAAAAGTTATTATTTTAGGTATCACGCTTATTTCTTAGCATTTAGGAGAAAAATTGTGTTTTGTAGCTAGTGAATGCGAATTGGCAATTGTTTGAAAAAATGTATATTGCAGACCTTTAATAACTTGGGAACAGGACTTGGCAGTGAACGATCTTTCTCTTACGTAATTTCCATTTGGACGGTTAACAAGGTTTCGTTCTACGTTTATTTATTTTGTCTTATGTCGTCTTGGATGCATGGATGAAATAGTCTGTTTTCGACGATAGTTGTTCGCGATTGAAACCTCATGTGAACATATTAAACAGTATTTTACCTCGAGTGTGATTCATCAGTTAGGTTTTTTTTATTAAGGTTGGATCGAATTCAAAGAAATATCGTAGATAGTAACATGTGACAGATGGACTATTTGTAACTCCTTACCATGAATGTTCACATAAATTTAAATACGTGCTTAATTAGTGATCATCGTCAATTGGATAACTCTGAGAGGTTTAGACAGAGAGAGCTATCCAGTCCAACCTTCTGTTGTCGGCAGACTGTTTTAAGATTTGTGAAAGGTTTGTGGGCAACAGCCCTCCAATTGGTCTACGGGTGGTATGCAACCCTTCTCATTTGCATCATCATAATGACCTTGTAATGCAAAGCATGCCGTCTAAGAATGTAACTCCTTTATAAAAAATTGAACGCAAAGAACAGCTAATACGCTCTTGTTTTCGCACTAAGCATGAGCTTTAAAGAGAAGTAAGCAATTCGCAATTATTTGAAAGCGTGTTATTGCTGGAAGCGGAGATAACGCGTCAATTGATTGATTGAATTATTTACGTCCTAAACGAGCTGGTAAGCTTCTAAAGAGGGGACCTACAGCTTAACGATGTAGATCACTCCCGCCATCTTGGTATGCACTTTCCATTGATTTACATGGGAATTGTTTTACTCATTTTATGCCTGTCAGAAATAGAATATTTAAGTTCCGCTTTCACGAATTTGTCTTGGTAGTTATTTTAACTCTTGTGTAGTTTTGGTTTGTGAAATTTCTTCAAATATATAAGTATAATGTATTATTAATAGTTTGCTATATAAATCACAATATGTCAAGGGAAAATTACGCTGTTCGTGTGTAAAATATTGTATTTCTGCAAAATAGCACGAGTCCAAGATAACAGGAGGAGAAACTAGGCGAAAACGACATATAAGACGAGTAAAACAATTCCTATGTAAATCAATGGAAAGTGCGTACCAAGATGGTTGGGATGGTCTACACCGTCAACGTGGGCTCCGAACCACATGTGTCCCCATCGGGAATCGAACCCTGGATCCCTTGAGTACAAGGCAGCGAGCGTTACCACTCAACTACGGCGGATACAAGCGTCAATACGATAACTTTTATTCTATACAGAGCACGTATGATAAAGTGGTAATTCTGAGTCGTGTTTTATGGAGATCTTCATGATGATTTATGCACAGGATTCTCAATAGAATTGGATATAATGTAATCAGTTTCGTGACATATATTTAAGGGACATTTCGACATGAAATATGGGGAAGATTTCAAAACTTTTGTTATTGTTTCAAAGTCAATGTGTTAAAATGTAATTTATTATAGGATTAGAAATACCAGAGATTGGTATGTAGTAAATTATTAACAGTGACAAACTTTTTTTTTTTATGATTCATTGCTATTTCCTACTTGCACGCAGTGATATAATATACCTTCTGTTTTCGAGAAACAATTTATAAACTGAAAACTAAATCTTAAGGACATGTGTTATAGTATGTACATGTCTCTCCAGCAAGAAGAAAGAAAATTATACGTATGAGAAAAAAGGAGTATTTTATTTCACCTCTACTGCCATGGGAAAGAACATCCATTCCGATCACAGACCAAAAAGGAAACTGCAGTGGCTAATTGTAACAATACAGAATACACACAAAAATAAGCGAAACTATCAAAGAAATACAAGGGGAAAATGTTCACAGAAGCAATATGTTGCACAGTATGTTTTTTTTTTTTTTTTGCAGTGTACAAATTCTAACTAAAGTTAAGATTACTGATACTTGACAAGTATCGATCATATGAGTTACAAATTGGTGAACATCGAGGAATATCATGGAATTTGAACTATCGCTGAAGAGGCACGTCTTGCTACTGGCTATCCTGAAGTTTACAAGTGTTGAATTGAAGGAAACTATAATACCTAGAATAAAGCTTCAGTTCGTACCTTCCTCATCCCTTTCCTCGAAGAGTACTCGCGGCGGGGAGTCATGCCTTAGACTTGTTACTTGCTCGGACTTAGATATTTCTCCAACTAGTACTTCTTTCAATTACAGTAAAAGTTAAAACAAAAAAATCTGTGTCACTCGGAGCCGCTTTTCAAAATTTCACTGTTGCTCGCCATTTGTTGACTATCTTTTAAGAAACGCAGAACATAGGTACTCAGTCTCTTAACATTTCCTCTGTCTGTTGAGTGTGAAAGTGGGTGGCAGCGGTCTTGGACTCAATATCAGATACTATTCCGGTATTCGCTTTGTTTGACTAAGGAAACTGTGAGTCAGAATGGTGATGTAAGTAATGCTAGAACGTGAACCGCCTTTGTAGCGCTAACTCGGAACTCGCAACTTTGACCTCGGCGAATGGGTTTTTGGATTGATTCGACTTGTCGGATACAATAGAGAATGGACACTTTGCGAAATGCAGGTCTCTATGCTATTAGTAGGTATTTCTGAATTTGTCACTATATGGCAATTGATCGTGCATTCCTACAGGAAATCCATGTGTTAGTATGTTCTTGTTATTGCGCACATTTCGTTGTCTGGTACCCATGTACGTCAGCGATTCTAATGTGTATTTGATTGTCTTGATAAAGTAGCCCAACCAACCATTCTGCTATTTCAGCGACATCTCCATATATTTTTCATGTGAGCTAGATTAATCAAACAATAATGGAATTACTGCTCTGTTGTAAATCCTGTTAACTAATTATTGAATAGGATTCGCCCATTGTATGGAGGAATGTTTGTTTCTGTCTATATTAGCGAAAGAGAGAATTGAACATATAGTTCATAGGCTCCATCTATTAAATAGTATTGACTTTTTTTATTCCAATATTTCTTCTTCCTTTACTGGTTGATCAAGTGATTGTTTGTTACTAACTCCATAACGACCGACGCATTTTGGGTATTTTTCTGCCGTGTGTCGACGTGAATATCTCTCTGATAATATGAAAATCAATAGCTGTTACTGTTAGAGCAATGCATGTAAGTTGTCGTGCAAATCTAATGTAAACATAGTGCATCCATCTGATAGAACATGGAATGATTTACAGATCACCAAAAACTTAAGATGCTGTGGACCAGAGAGAGACTTGGAATTTCACTCGTGTTATTAAAGCAATATTTGTGTTTAAATTTTAGTATCTTTAAAATTGTTGAAGTAATCACAACGAAACTTCCACATCTTAATACTGTCCTAGGCTTGCCAGACGTCCCGGTTTTGAGATGTTCCGGCCGGTTTTAGGAATGAATTTAGCAGCAAAAGAAGTAACTTTTGCTTACCATTCTAAATTTCCATTTAACAACTGAAAGTAAAAAAAAACGTGAACAACAATCCAATCTATGGAACAGTGTTGTTAACTCAAAATAAATGTAATTTTCTTTAAATAATACTACATAATAGATATACAGGGTGGACAAAAATTAGGAGGTAGTATTCTAAGAACGATAAGTTCTCATCAGACGAAGAACATAAGTTCCTCTGAGGAAAAGTATAAAATAAAGCGTCGTTTCGTAGTTGTGGCGTCCAAAGTAAACGCGTCATTATCACCAATATTGACGTAAGTGTGAGGTTTAGAAAATCATAATCCAAGTTGAACCTAATTTATCTATTTCAGCAAAGTTCATGATTGAGGGAGTGCCGCATAGACGGATTTCGCAGCGTAAGAGTTTCTTGGTCAAGGAACTAATATGGTTTAATAGAGCAATCACCGAAATTCTCTCTAAGCTGCATTCGTCATAAACTTTGCTGAAATAGATGTTTTGTTTACAACTTCGATTATGATGTGTTAAACCGATACGGCTTGCGTGATTATTTGTACTAGATATTATGTTATTTGTGACGATTCCCGGCTCACTTCAGACGCCTCTAGCTCCAAAACTACGCTTTATTTCAAATTTTCTTCAGTTTCTTTTTCTTGCTTTGATGAGTAATGTACGTTCCTACAATATTGATCCGTAATTTTTTCCACCCTGTATATGTAAAAACTACTAGAAAAAAATAGTGAAGTCCGACAGCACAGTGTTGCGAACTTTGGGTGATGCAAGTGCTATAAATTTACAACCCAGGAAATATATGTGTCCGCACAGGTCCATAAATTGATACCTGGTATAACATGATACGTTCTAAATTGATTCTAATCTACGTTCTGCCTCCAAATCCCTTAGTGGTCAAAAAGCGAACTACACCTCTCTGTTCTTGACTCGCCGCTATTTCTAATGTTGGACAAACACGCATATATACACAGCAACTTGCGCGTCATGCAACTTATCGGATGAGGACGTGTGAGACTGGGTAAAGATGTGGTTCCGTAGAGCAACCCAGAAGCTTCTTCACGGATGGGATTGACTGTATCTCCCATATGGGATAAATGTATTAACAATTTTGGAGATTACTTTTGAGGTAGCAAATGTTCAGTTACACTTTTATGGCGTCTGACCCGTTTTCATTTGACTGCCCTTCATTCATTTATAGGCAGGTATGGCAAGTCCGTCACATGTCTATGGGAGACGTTCCTCGGTTAGCACTTTAAAGTCAAGAAAGTAAAAGATAAGTGACCAAGCCTACCATACTGGCATTCATGTGGTGAATCTGAAGGAACTCCTTGAAACCTCAGTCAGTATGGTCGGCAGCAGGGTTCAAACCAGTATTTCTCACCAGTAGGATTGCCAGGTGTCCCGTATTATACGGGATTCCCTGTATTTTAAGGTGAGAAATGCTGTCCCGTTTTAACAGCACACGGGACGCCTTTTGCCCCCGTATCTAAACATTTTGCTTCTTCCATGATTACAACTATGAATTTACCGATTCCGTCAAATTTAACTTCCTTAGCTGGCTGCGTTATGTGATTCCATCAGCATTATTACTGAAGTCATTTTGGGACTTCAGTGATGCTTATATATATATATATATAGAAATTAGAGTCTTTACAGTACAGTTGAAAGATAAACTGAATTTTCTTGTATTGAAGAAACGATTACCGTTAATGCTTTGAAATTCACTAAGATTCATGCAGCTTTTAAAAATCAGAAATTCAAGTTTCACTTTATTTTGATCTGGTCGTCAGAAATTTCAATGACTTGATTAATGAAGATGCAACATTAATGGCAAGTGCTAAAGGTGAAGTAAAATATGTTAATGTGAATAAGAAATCAGTGGTAAAAAAAAAATGTATACGCAAACTTAAATATATATATAAAGCCGTTTTTTAATTATCATATGTTATATCATTCTAAGTTTATTTGCTTCTGTCCTGACCTGTCCCGTATTGACATTCTAGAAACTTGGCAGCCCTACTCACCAGTGCCGATCTGAAGTCCTCTACTGCAACCACCAGATTATGAAACTGGATTTTTTTAGAAACTGACGTTGAATATGTTGTTGAAGTGACTAGATGTAGCCACGAAGTGGCTTAGATTGGAATCAGTGTCCATAATATGGGTGTTCGGAATTTCGGAATTTAAATCTGGATTCCTGAATCAAAATGCCAATTTTTGTGATTCCAAAATTTACTCATCGGACTACAAAAACGGCTTTTTTTTTAACATTGAAATAAATTAAAGTACATAAGTGTATAGAAGACTTGTTTCATTGCCCCAGTGCTTGAATGGTTTAGGCTTCAAGGCAGGGCTCGATTTTTTTTCTGACTTAGGCGCGCGATCTGAAAACCACAATAATAGAAATGCAATTTGATGCATAGACCTACATGTTTATGTCTTACATTTATAATTACTGGTGGGCGCCAGACTTGTATTTCCAGTCGACCTGGCCCCCAGGATTTTTCGATCCCTTCTTCAAGGTATACCTGTTTCGATCTCCGGAAAAAAATGGAAAATTTTCCGTAATGTTGGAATTCTGGAATATAGTGTGTTCCAAATTCCGAAATTGACTTCGGACTTTCGAACACCCTTAGTCCCAAAACTATCGGTTTATACCCGTGATGTTATGATTATAATTGACTCAATAACTATACTAGCGATTATTGATATGAACAGGATGTAAAGATGTCCTATAGATGAGTTTATAAGTTACGGCTTTCCACGCAATAACTTGAAATGAAACTTTTTTTTTGATATGTTGTATGTTTCATGATGACCAACTTATTACACGTATTTTCCTCACCAAATTGCGAGCATAACTTTTATTACTTACATCAATGCCGCCACTAAAATGTTCTTAGGAGAGTTAACATTTAATCATAGTTTAAACATTCACATTTGGTACCTGCATGGTGTTTATACCCTATTTCATGTTTAATTTTGAGCATGTTGGCCTGTGGAGGTGAGTAATATAACGTTGAAACTTTTGTAATGGTTGAAAAGAGAAGAAAAATGCTTCTTTTTTTGTTTTGTACAGAACACTTACGTCCTGAAAGACCACCTCACCTACGACCTGAGATGTTACATCCAGCTCTTCGGGAGAAAGGAAGAGCGATTCCACAGAGAACACACATTGAAAGAGAAGGACGGGTAAGTAATACAGAATAAGAGTTTTAGAGATCCTTATTAGTTCTTGAAGGTTCATGTGTAAAATTATAATGGTTTGTAAAAGTGTTCATTGTGTTGATGGGAGTTGGTTAGAGAAATTCGATACCACGTATTAACCTTCTTGAAATAGCATCTGCAAATACAACTATACTGAATCCAAATTTATGATTATGTGTAGTTTATTACAGTAATACTCAGATGTTAAAGGTTTTGCCAGAATTACCAAATGTGTTCACTTCTATGTTTATTGTGCAGATTATCTTCATACCAGTGTTTCTTTCAGAGGGAATGTAGCCCCTTCCCCCCGGGCAAAATTGTAGTTTACTATTTATCCTACTATTGTAATGCTAATTGTACAAGTAACGCCCTCCCGGTTCTCTGAAATGATCACCCGGGCAAATTTTCTGAACGAAAAATCGTGCATCATACTGTTCCATTATTGCTTTATTTATTTATATAGGGATATGTTCATCTTATTTATAATTGTAGCAAGTTGATGAAGCTTGATCTTTGAATCCCTGATTTCGAAAACAAAATATTTGCTGTATTTACTATTTATATTAAATCAAGTTTAAGGTGTATGATACATTTTCATTTTGTGACATGGGTTTGGAGTTACCCTATACAATACTCTATCTTCAAAGCGAATATTTTTGTAAAAAAAAAAAAAGCGTTTAAGAAAGCCATCAAAGGAAGATGCTGAGCCATGAATCCTTGGCAAGCCATCTCTTAGATGCAATGTTTCTTGAAACTATGCCAAGATTTCTTTTAAACACAGGAGTTCTTTTAAACACAGCAAATCTTTTACTTATGCATGCATTTGACAGCATCAGGTTTAAAACATTTTCTGTCACAGAGGTGCATCACGCAAAACTACAGCAAAAGACTGCACAATCATAAAAACGTTGTTTGTGTCCTATTTTGTCTGATCTGAGAGTAAAGAAGAATGGAGATGGTAGCGGGTAGGAGGAGGAGAACCTATTCAGGATACAATCTTAACTCTTAAATAACGGGACTGAGAAAAGAGTGGGAAAACTTTACTCAAATGATCAGCATCAGAGGGTTTCGAACACACAGGCCTTCTTGAAACTGATTCGCAGGCAGCGACCCGAACCTCTGCACCTCGTCACTTTTGTGTTTCCAAGATTAGCAACACAAAGACCAACTATATACGAATGTTGTTCAGTAAAAAAGAAGTTTGCCAGGCTGCTTTTTTTCTTTCCTTTAACTCACAATGGTTCATCGTGACCGTTAATTTAAAATTAACTTATCCTAAAATAAATACTAGTCCGCAACGATGTTGCGTTTGACCAGTTGCAGCTGATTTTGGTGGCAAATCATCAGTTAAATAAAGTATCCAACACCGAAATAACTTTAAAAAAAAAAACTTTAAAAACACATTTTTTAAAATTATTCGCATTAAAAAGTGAAAAAAAATAGTTTTCCTTTTATGTACGATTAAAAAGAAAAGCATGATGCGCGCCAATTGAAGAAGTTATAAAGTGACTATATATTATGAGAGAGCGCCCCATGCTTGAATAAACAAAATTATTATTATTATTTTACTTTTTAGTACCAATTGTCTAAGTAAAGCATGTTTTTAAAAAGTTTTTTTAATTATTATTATTATTTTTACCATTGCATTTACACATGAAAAGTGTACTTTTGTAGATAGCCACATTGTACATTGTCCGTATTCTCCACAGTACTAAATGCTCATACTTTCTGCAAAGAATTCAGACCTGTAGTTCCTCAGTTTAGTTCTCATTGCTTCCTCTGTGTAGATATCGTTATCAAAACATCGCTCTTGCATTTGTGGAAGAGATGGACGTCACTAGGGGCCAAACCCCGGTCCGTGTGGAAAATTGCCTAGGTGTTCCAGACCAAAGTCGGCAAGTTAGTCTTGTGTTGGTGCGCCAAAGTAGGAATGTTACGAACGAAGAATAAACCATGGCGTTTGTGCCGAATTGCTTGCTTCAGTTTATTGACTGGCAATACTAGTTTTCCCCGTCTTCCAGGATGTTCACCCAGAATTATACCGTTTACATCCAAACACACAGTCACAGTCAGAATCAGGACCTTGCTAGCCGGTTGCTTGACTTGGATTTTTTTTTCGCACTGCAGAGTCGAATGTTTCCATTCGTGGATACCCATTAGAATTTAGGGGCGTAATAATGAATCCGTACTCCGTAGCAGTCCGATGGAGAAACCGATTTTCCTCTTTGCTTGCTACCAAATTAGGCATTGAAAACTCAGGTTGTTTATTTGAATAACGCTTTGGTGTGGGGCCGAACGGGTAGAAATTTACTGTCCCAACTTATGGATGATTGGATGTGCTGTCTCGGTCGAAATATACAGTGCTGTCGCACCTTCACGAACTTTATTCCTTACGTTTGTATCATTTCATTTACTTTCGCTTTTGTTTGATTGCTTCCGGCCCTAGTGAAAGTTACCAAGCCGAGGTATATTGTAAATATTAAGTTGTTCTTCACAAAATATTTTTTTTGCACATTTGGTCGATCACCACCACACGACGACGACCTTTGTGTGAATTTCAGTGGCAATACAGTCGCTCAATTAACTCGTGGCTCAATTAACTATGAGCGGATGTGAAAAATGTAAAGAGGAAAATTTATTTTTCTGTGTACTTGTACTCAACGTAAATCGAAAGATGCGGTAAGACCTACTTGGATTCAATCACAAAGAATTTAACCCATGCGCAACCATGGAAGACATGTAAAATCAACTCATCTTTTCGTAAACTGATGATGGTATCTTATGAGGAAACCATTCGCAATTTTTTTTTTTTTTTTAAATTCTTCGAGAAAAATAGATAAAGGTCAGAACACAGAATAGGGAGAAAATGGTAGTAATCGCAATAAAGGACAAAAGGGAGTACTCTTAAATTGCTTGTACTAACTGTTCGTATGCGCAGATGATGTATAATGACCGCCTACGGACCTCAACACCAACGCGTGTGTGCATGAGTTTTCATATTTTTAAAGATACTGGACAAATATCAAGCAATAATGAAAGTTTGGAAAGCGGCTCCAATATAACTTGTGAATGTGTATAAAATTAACTATCTGAGATTTTGACGTGGTTTATTTTAGCTGAGTAAGTAGAACATCAGTACTAAAACCCCTTCGGGGTAAAGGGAAGAGTGACGCAAGAATTATACTCACAAAAGTGATAACCATTTTGCAAGTGAGTTTCTTTGTGTTTCTCTAAGAACTACCGCTCTTCATGATCAGTATAAAAAAAAACTTCGGGGTAAAGGAAAGTGTGACGCAAGAATTCTACTCACAAAGGAAATGTTTTCTTGTTATAAAATTAAGACTTACAGTATCCTCCGTTCCGCCATAGTGACTTAAATAAAGTCACTCGCAAAATGGATATAACTTCTTTTGTGAGTAGAATTCTTGCGTCACTCTCCCCTTTACCGCGAAGGAGTTTTAGTACTGATATAACCTATTTTGTAAGGCTGGCTATTAAAATAAAAGTGCATAGTCCATACAAAAGATCGATTTTGGACCATGGTAGGCTCCGTATCTCGAAAACTGTAACTCCTTTTTAAATAAAGCATCTTTTACTCCAACGGGGGCCCGCAATTGAGCCCCAATAATAATAATAACTGGTACCAACCATTTGGGGCTAAAGCAAAAAGTGACAGACACACTTTTCGATCATTTATGAAAATTATGTGATTTGGCTAAAATAGCCAAAACTTTTGAACCCCTTCACCGATTTTGACGTGTGATACACCGTTTGAAAGGTGTTGAAGCGTAGATTAAGATTCCGTAAGTTTCGGCCAACCAATATGGTCTGGTTATCGTCAGAAATGTTTTTTTAACTGCTCTAGGGGTTTCAGGGAGGTCCTACCGACCCTTTTTTTCCCCCTGTGTCTCAGTATGGCAAAGAACTTTCAAATGCAAGTTCAAGCATTAAAATCGGGCTTATAGTTCGCTACATCCGAAATTAGCTGTATATATGTGATTGCCGCTAACAGACCCGTTTGTGAGCGTCACTCGAAGAACTAGCGTTCTTCATGATC